>CAVNYN010212973.1:8846-52716 GCA_963692815.1 Nyctanthes arbor-tristis
CAAATCTTAAAGTGGGATAGTCTATTTTTAGAATTGGGCGGGAAAATTTCACTTGCCAAATCTGGAATTTCTTATTTTATTTATTTATTTATTTATTTATTTTTTTGGCTTTCTGTTCATTGAGCAGCTTCTTATTGCATGGAAAATTGTAGAGCGCGTTTATAACTGTTCTAAATGGGTGAATTTGTTTATTTAATTTTTTTTCCGGCTCTTTGTTTCTTGAGCAGCTTCTTATTGCATTTAAGAATTGAGTTGTGTGTTTGCATCCGTCCTCGGTTCACGAATGTGGTTTTTCCATAATGACGCCTCGACTTCACCGAGCGGCTGAAACTTGGATTTTTATTTTATTATATTTTATTTTATTTAAAGGCACATTTGCTGCTGAATCAACGATTGTGGTTGGAAAAAAGAGATTAGGCCCATGAAATGTCTTTGAATGCGTTCGTACTTTCAATGGCGAATTCCCCCTTTTTTTTCTTTTTTTTTTTTAAATACGCTGGCTGCTAAATAAAAGACTTTGGTTGGGAAAAGGAGATTTGGTTTAATTCATTACGCGTGTTTGTACTTCCAATGGTGAATTCTATTTTTTTTTTCTTTTTTTAAAACACATCCAATGGTGAATTCTTTTTTTTAAACACATTGGCTGCAAAACCAACGACTTCGGTTGAGAAAAGGAGATTGGATTTAATTCATTAAGTGTCTTTGCATGAATTTGTACTTCCAATGGTGACGTCTAGTATCTCCCTTCCAACAACCAATGGTATTTTTTATCTCATAAATTAGCTCGTTTTAACACTTATGTCGAGATCTTCGATTTAAGATCCAATTTGTATATTTTTCGAGTTAGGAATAATGTGTGGAGAAAAAGATACGTAGTTCGAAAATATATTTAAAAAATATATATATATATATATAAATCTTTTGACTTGATTTCATATCAATTATGAATAATGAATTTTACGGGTATGTGTAAATTGATGGTGGTGCATTTATTAAAAGTATCAATTAAATGTCGTGTATTTATAACGTACTGTAAGAATAAAAATTTGTGATGGGAATATAATTACCCTTATTACAATTACAATTATTTCTATTATTTCTATAGTTCTTATGCGATCATCATCATCATCACTATTATTAAATTATTATTATTACCGATTCTTACTAATTATTATTATATTTATATTTATTACTATTATTATTACTGATGTTAGTGCAACTTACAATAATGTTACAGCACATTTCCAATTACATCGTACACTTTGCTCAATTCCATATCTATTTAAATTTATATTTTGCACTTTCTTTCATATAAAAATTAAACATGTCATTATTCAAATAGAATGTGTCATTAAAAGTTGATACATATATATATTTCTTAAATAATTGCTCTTTCTACATCCCGTGCAATGCACGGGTAATATACTAGTAACATATATTTAAATATATAATAAAATTTATATTAAATACTATATATGTTTAAGGGAAAAATTCATTATTTGAGGCAAGAAATATTATTTGATAAAAATGTTACTAAAAAAGATGTGATAAATCATGCAAGAATGCAAATAAAAAACAAATAAAGTTTATGGACTATTTATGCAAATAAAATATGGTGTATTTATAGAAAAGTGTAGTGTCAATATATTTTGCCAATTTTTTAATATTCCTGCCCTCTTTCATGCCCCCCTTTTATCAATCAAAAGTTTTGACGTGCACAATGTTATAGTAAAAAATATATTAGGTATTTCAAACAACTAATATAAAAAATGAAAATATTATAAACAATTAGAAGTGTTACTAACAATTAGTAACTCTTAGATATGGAATAGAAAATGATTTATATTTTTGACTCTTTAACTAAAAGTGCATAATAACAGTTGTATTTATAGTCTTTATATAAGTTGATTACATGTACTCAAATAATGTTCAACAATTCATTTGTAAAAAAATATAATATGAAATAAATTTTTTTAATGGTATAATATGTGGTTTATCCAGTAAAATATAATGTAAAACAAGTACTTTAGTAATTGATGAAGATTTTATTCTGTTATTTAGTGGTTAAGGTTTAAAATAATAGTTGTAAATAATTTTTTTATTAATTATTAGTATTTTAAAAAAATCATATAAATCACAATTTTAAGAATTGAAAAAAATTTGGTATGGACCGTTTTTAAATTTTTTAGTTTTTTACAAAAACAATTAATATTACAATTTAGAAAACTGGTGTAAAAAACATTAAATTAATTGACATTGACAAATAAAATTTAGAGTATAACATATATTTAAATATAAATAAAAATTAAATTAAATAAAAGTTCAAAGTTTCATAAAGAAAATACTTTATTTCTAAATTGGTAAAATCATTCGAACATTGTTTATATATAATTTGAACCGAAATATTAACAAACACGTGAGCTAGCCTGGTGGTTGGGACTTCACTCCCCAACCACCAGGTCATGGGTTCGAAACTCCATCCTTGCAATTACAAGAATTAATTCCTCGCAGGTCAGCGGGTCGAGGCGAGGCAGCGGGGCGGGCTCGGCTGACTGGATAAGTGGGTTGGCGGGGTGGGGCGGGGCGCGTCGGGTCAGGGCCTGGGTCCGTTTATGTCGGAACTTCTGACAGAATAAGGCCGTCGGAAACATTTGGCCGTCAGAAATTTTCGACGGACACAAAAATTCCGTTGGAAACCGTTAGCGACATGACCTTCACCGACAGAGTTTCCGACGGCCAGTTTTCCGTCGGTGCTTACCTTTAGCGACGGATTTTGAGGCGTTAGCGATGGAATTTTCCTTCGCTGAAAGGCAATTTTTTAGTAGTGGATGCCAATTCTCTATAATTTCAATCAACGTTGTACAATAATATTTATTTTCGCACCCCTATATTGGAGTATGATCTTTAAATATTTATTCTTGTATTTCAATCTTCCACTTAAAGATTCAATCACAGCATTCACCATCTCTGTTTGTTTTAAATTTTACGACCCCCACATTTTGGGATGATTTAAGAACTTTCAAAGTTCATCAATATCTTTAACAAACCATTTTCGGCCTTTCTTGTCACAATTCTTTTACTCATTTGAAAGAAATAATTTGAATCCGTTGTTCAAAGAGTAATGCTATCTATCTAGACTAGAGATTGGTCTCCAATTTAGTTTGCATCACTACATTAGAAGATGTGTGGATATGCATAAATACATAGGGGTCTTCATTTATTTAATAATCAATAAGAAGATAACAGTTAGACTGAAGATTGGTCTCTGATCTAGATAAATAGCACTGTTCATGTTCAAATATGTTTCCGTGTATTTGGAATGCTTCATGTAGTACAATGATTACAATCACATATCCACATATATGCCGTTCTATGATAATGAGTTTAACTTGTACGAATACACATGTTCCCATTCTCAACTATCCATTATGCAATTCATACGAATACAAATGTTCCCATTCTCAACTATCCATTATGCAATTCATAAATATATAGAACAGCTTTATAATGAAAGTTTAAATGGGGGCCTCTTTTAAAAAAATTTTGAGTAAATTTAATTTAAATTGACCTTTAAAAAAATAAATCAAATTTGGGGGTATAAAGATTATTTTTGCTAAAGAACAATTTATGCTAACATTGTATACACATTATTTTTATTATCTTTTTTGGACATATATTTCCAAAAACTCGACTGTAAACTTTTTGACACTTTCCAACTGGGGGCCCTAATCGACCACTTTGGTCGATTAGCATCAGGGCCGGTCCTGCTCTTGATCACCATATATAGAGAAAATGTACTTTTTAGAATCCATGGTCCAATAATCGCTTTAGATTGTTGGAAAATAGTGACGAGAGTCAGAATTTGAAAATAAAAACATTGCTAAGAGAAGAAGTCACAACAAAGGGAAGAATAAACAACATAAATAATCATAACAATTATGGAACAAAAATAACCCAGAAACGGAGGCTTGAGCACGATTCAAAATTGCTATGCTAAAGCAATTATTGCCACCTTCTCTTCTTAAAGATTGCTTACGGTATCCACTGGCAACGAGCTTCAAGGACTAATCAAGCCTTTAGCAAGTTCAACACCAAGCAAAAGTATAGAAATTGAAGAACTTGATGAACACTGTTGTAGCATGGCCCAACTAGTGTCAGGCCCATTAGGAGTCCAGTCCGGCCCATCCGCTATCTTCTCACATCTGAGCCGTTGGTTCTAAATACAAATCATGTCCATTGGTCTTTATATATATATAATACTCTCATACGTGTTTTAGGGTTAGGGATATACGAGTCAAAATTTGTACAGCTGCGTTCTCTCTAAAATTAGGGGTGAGGGGGTCTCTAGGCAATCTCTAGGTGGTGTGCTTAGGGTGTGATGTTAATCTGAGTGAGTTCCGGTTTTGTAAGCTACGTATGGGTGTCTTCGATTTGGTTGTATAGACATAGGGTCTTGTGTGTGTTCCCTCCTGTGTGTGATAGCCTTGTGTTGGCCGGTCATTTCTCAGTGAGGAGGCCGGATCTACCTCTAGTAGAGCCTCAATGAGCCTATTTGGGTAACCCCTGAAAAGGTTGCTTGAATTTGCTCGGGGTCCTTTGGGACCACCTCCCAAATCTTGTGTTCTTGATATTTTCTGTTTTTGCGTTTTTCCTTTGTGTGATTGTTGTTAAGCCGCGATCCAGGTTACACCTTACAAGTGGTATCAGAGCCTCTTGGTTCCGGCGGTAGCGTGACTAGTTTCTGGTACAATAACTGACTTCTGGCGGCGTGACAGTCTCTGACCGCGGGTCAGTACTTGGTGTGGAATCTGCTCTGAAGGCGTGTCTGGATTTTTCCCCTGATCTGTAAGTGGGTTGTATTCTGTTTTCTTTCACTATTATTGTTCGTAGTTCTTTTTTTCCCCCTGCACTGGTTCTTGGATAACCTTTCCCTACTGCATTCATCTTTATCTCACTTTGCACACATCTTGCTCTCTCAAAGGACCCCCGACCTAGAGCCGTGAGTTCCATAGAAACCTGCAGACTTTGAGATGGCCACGAGTTTCTTTCAAGAAGCATTCTGAGGTTACTTTGGTAGTGTATAATACTTGTGTTCTTTTTGAACTGTTTCTTGGTGTTGGTTGTCGTGTACAGTTAATTAGGATTTACTCTGTTACTCTTCTGTTGGTTGTGATATCGTGGTGTGTTTTTCGGTGACACTGCTTGTTCTGGGATATTTTGGCATTGTTCCTTGTTGTATGTGACTTTTCTTGATAATTGTTTTACTGCTGTTTATCTGAGAACTGTCATGGCTACTTCTACGTTTCATTTAGAGCCTTTCAATGGTAAAGGTGACTTTACCATTTGGCAAAAGAAAATGAAAGGGATCTTGGTTCAATTAAAGGCCTCTAAGGCCATTGATAAGTCTTACCATGCCACCTACACTGAGGATAGAATTAAAGATATGGATGAACTAGCTTTTTCTACTATCATCTTGCACTTGTCTGATGGTGTTATTAGGAAGATAGGCGATTGTACTGATGCTGAGGATCTTTGGGATACATTAGAGGAAACTTATTTAGAAAAGGACTTGCCAAATAAAATGTTTCTCCTAGAAAGATTCTTTAGTTTTAAAATGGATCCCTCTAAAGATATGCATGAAAATTTGGACATTTTCAATAAACTCCTTCAAGATATTAGAAATACTTGGGATACCACCATTGATCAGTATAAAGCTATAATCCTTCTGAATTCTATCCCTGAGTCTTTTAAAGATGTGAAAAATGCCATAAAATTTGGTAGGGAATCTGTGGACATGGATGTCGTAGTAAGTGCTCTTCAGAGTAAAGAGTTAGAAATTAAAATAGAAAAGGAACAAAAGACTTATGGTGAGAGTTCAATGGTAAGAGGTAGGTCTCAAGGTAAGAATCAAAAATATTTTGGTGATAATGGTCATAATTTAAACCAACTAGGTAAAAAGAAGGGAAAAAGGGAAAATCAAAGAATATAATAAGAAAGAAAAAGATAAAGTGAAAGGCAGAAAATGTTATGGCTGTGGTCAGCCAGGAAACTATATAAAAGATTATAAGAATCTGACCACCCTTCTAGCTCAATTAAAGATACAACCAAATCAATCTAATGTGGCTACTCAAGGTAATGATATTGTTGATATGTACATGATTGATCAAGTTGTAAATTCTGAACCTGATGTGAATCATATTTCCAATAATAACTTTAATAATTTATCGCTTGATTTTGGTTGTGCACGTCACATGACACCACACAGACACATGTTTACTCACTATAACAAAACTACTGATGGTTCTGTTGTTATGGCCAATAATATTGTGTCCAGTGTGGCTGGAATTGGTGATGTTACTTTGAAATTTGGTTCTTGTAGTGTGCTCTCTTTCAAAGATGTTAGACATGTCCCTGATTTAAGAAAAAATCTAATTTCTGTTACTATTTTGGAAGATGAGGGTTTTGAAAGGGATTTTGGAAAATGAGTCATGAATGTTTTCAAAAACGGTTCTTTTATGTTTATAGGTGTTAAACATCAAAAAATTGTACGTCTCTAAAACTGAAGCAGTGCATCCTTATGTGACTGCTACTAATATTACTAGTTCAGATGCAACTGTCTTGTGGCATAAAAGATTAGCCCATGTGAGTTTAAAAGGTTTACAAATCTTGCATAAAAGGGGTTATTTTGGAAAAGATAACATTACTGATCTTCCTTTCTGTGAACATTGCATCTATTGTAAACAACATAGAGTGAAGTTCTCTGGTGGTTTGCATACTTCTAAATCTGCCCTTGAATATGTGCATGCTGACTTATGGGGTCCTTCTAGTACTCCTACTTTTGGTGGTAACACTTATTTTCTCTCTATCATAGATGATTATTCTAGAAAAGTGTGGATTTATTTGTTAAAATCTAAGTCTGATACTTTTACTAAGTTCAAAGAATGGAAAACTTTTTTTGAAAATCAAAATGATAAGAAACTTAAGTGTTTGAGGACAGATAATGGTTTAAAATTTTGCAATAAGGAATTTGATTTTTTTGTAAGTTGTATGGCATTAAAAGACATGAAACAGTACCTTATTCACCTCAACAAAATAGAGTGGCTGAGAGGATGAATAGGACACTGTTAGAAAGGGTTAGATGCATGATGTTATCTCCTAACATGCCTAAACACTTCTAGGGTGAAGCTGTTATGACTGCATGTTACATTATTAATAGATGTCCATCTGTTGCACTTGAAGGTTTGACTTCTGAGGAATTGTGGTGTGGTAAACCCACTAATTACTCAAACTTGAAAATTTTTGGATGTGCTGCATACTCTTTAAAAAAAGATGATAAATTGGTGTCTAGATCCCAGAAATGTGTTTTCTTGGGTTACTCTGAAGGGGTTAAAGGGTACAAGTTGTGGCTGAAGGGTCAGCCTGGTATTAAGATAATAAATAGTAGGGATGTGATCTTCAATAAATCTAATTTTCCCTGCATATCTGATTCTGTACCTAACTCTGGTGTGAAAATCAATAATGATAATTCCTCTAAGCCTGTTGTAACTGTTGTGCCTAATTCTGAGGACCCTATGCGTACTCATAGTGAGGTGGAGTCTCCTATTGAGTCTCTTGTTCAGCATGATGTTTCCAATTCACCTATCCTAACACATGAATTGCATGAAGCCCCTAATGTTACTGCTGAACAGCATGAAAATGTAACTTATCTGACTGATTACATGCTTACTAGAGATAGGAGTAGGAGGAAGAATGTCAGACCTCCCATTAGGCTTGATGATTATGATCATGATGTCTTGTCTAATAATGTGTTTGAGGAATTATCTGATGGTGAACCCAAAAATTTTGCTGAAGCTGTCACTAGCAAGCATGCTAGTTCTTGGTGGGCAGCTATGAAAGATGAAATGTCATCTTTGTAGAAAAACAAAACTTGGGTACTGGTTCCTAAACCTGCACACCACTCTATAGTGGATTGTAGGTGGATTTATAAGGTAAAAGAAGGGGACACTGGTCCCGGTTCTATGAAATTTAAGACCAGACTGTGGCTAAGGGTTTTACCCAAAAATTTGGTGTTGATTATACTGATATTTTCTCTCCTGTTGTGAAGTTTGTTACATTGAGAGTTATGTTTTCTTTAGTTGCTCAATTTAACTAGGAAATGGAACAACTTGATGTAAAAACTGCTTTTTTGCATGGTGAGTTAGATGAGAAAATTTATATGTTTCAACCCCCTAGTTTTGTAGATAAGACTGTGCCTGATTATGTGTGCCTCCTTCATAAATCCCTATATGGTTTAAAACAGTCACCAAGGCAATGGAATAAGAAATTTGATTCTTTCATGACTGCTTTAAAATTCAAAAGGAGTAGTTATGATCATTGCTTATACTTTAAGTTTGAATCAGGAAGTGTACCTATTTTCTTGCTTATATATGTAGATGACATGTTAGTCATTAGTTCATCTATTGCTGCTGTAAATAAACTGAAAAAGGACTTAAATTCAAACTTTGACATGAAAAACCTTGGTGTTGCTAAGAAAATTCTGGGTATGAACATACTCAGAAACAGAGCTGAAAGGAAACTGTTTTTAAATCAGAAAACCAACATTGAAAAGGTTCTTAAGAGATTTGCAATTTTGGATGCTAAACCTATTAATGTGCCTTTAGCTGCTCATTATGTGTTAAGTAAAGAACTTTGTCCCACAATTGATGATGAGTTACATTATATGAACAAGGTTCCTTATTCTAATGCTATTGGTTCAGTCATGTATTTTATGGTTTGTACAAGACCTGACATTGCTTTTGCAGTAAGCTCTTTAAGTAGATACATGTCTAATCATGGTTTAAAGCACTGGGAGTCTCTTAAGTGGTTATTGAGATACTTAAAAGGAACTGTTGATGTTGGTTTATTGTTTTGTGAAAACAAATATGGTGTTAAGTTGAAAGGGTATGTTGATGCTAATTATGCTGGGGATAAAGATAGTAGGAAATCTATTACATCGTATTTGTTTACCTTGTGTGGTGGCTGTATTAGTTGGAAGTCTCAATTGCAGCATATCGTTGCTCTCTCAACTACAGAATCTGAATATATAGGTGTAACAAAAGTTATGAAAGAAGCCTTGTGGCTTAAAGGGTTACTTGATGAGATTAGTTTCCCATAAGGGAGTGTGGCTGTATATTCTGATAGCCAGTCTGCCATTCAGTTGTGCAAAGATCCTGTATTTCATGACAGGACTAAACACATAGATGTGAGACTTCACTTTATCAGGGATTTGGTTGCCTCTGGTAAAGTATCCCTGGAGAAATCCCCACTCATGATATGGGTACTAAACCGCTTCCTTTTAATAAGCTCAAGTCATGTTTATCATTGCTAAACATTGGCTCAGGTTAAAAGTATCTCTTATTCTTTTTATAGTTATACATATATAGATATATACTATTTAAACTTAGTGTTTTGTGTTGGTTAGTGTGTCTAACTAATTGTTTGTTTTCGCAGGTTCTTTTTTCAAGGCGTGGAAGCCAGAAACAGGTCTGTTCCCGAGCTAAGTAGTCACCAGTTGGCCCAAGGTGGAGAGTGTTGTAGCATGACCCAACTAGTGTCAGGCCCATTAGGAGTCCAATCCGGCCCATCCGCCGTTGGTTCTAGATACAAATCATGTCCATTGGTCTTTGTATATATTATACTCTCATACGCGTTTTAGGGTTAGGGATATACGAGTCGAAGTTTGTACAGCTGCGTTCTCTCTAAAATTAGGGTTCTTCGTGAGGGTCTCTAGGCAGTCTCTAGGTGGTGTGCTTAGGGTGTGGTGTTAATCTGAGTGATTAACGTGTAAATCGAGTCCCTGTTTTGTAAGATGTGTATGGGTGTCTTCGATTTGGTTGTAGAAACATAGGTCTTGCTTGTGTTCCCTTCCGTGTGTGGTAGCCTTGTGTTGGCTGGTGATTGCTCGGTGAGGAGGCCGGATCTACCTCTGGTAGAGCCTCAACGAGCCTATTTGGGTAACCCCTAAAAAGGTTGCTCGAATTTGCTCGGAGATCGTTCGGGACCAACCCCCAAATCTTGTGTTCTTGATATTTTCTGTTTTTGCGTTTTTGCTTTGTGCGATTGTTGTTAAGCTGCGATCCAGGTTACACCTTACAAACACTATATATATTTGAGCTTCATTGGTCAAGTTTTGATGTTAGAATGATCCATAAACTCGAAATATAACTCCTATTTATAGATATCCAAGAGAAGACATCATTTTTGAGTGAAACACGTCAAAATCTGAAACAGTAACTCAAAATTCAAATTTTAAAGAACGTGCCGTTTTTTGCTGGAAAATTTCCTATGCGGCCGCACAGCTGGCCGCGCTCATGAATGTGGGCATTCTGCCCTCATGTTCCATTGCGGCTGAACACTTAACATTGTACGGCCACACGGTGAACTCTTTTTTTTCCCCTTCTTTCTTTCTTCTTCTTCGTCTTCTTCTTCTTGTGTGTTGCTCCTATTTCCACAAGCCAAAACACCTTCCCATGTTTTGATTAAAGAATATTCTAACAAGAATTATATACTTACTCTTTCACTTCTAAAATCTCATCTCACAAATTTCTTATGGCTTATCTTTTTATATGAATATGTGCAATTAAATAATTTTTTTAACTTACATAAAGGTGTTTCTGTAGGATAAAATTGTCTTAGGGAGCTCATTTCGATCATCGATTCATGTTCTTTCTTGAACGAGCGTCCCATGTGCTTATGTATTTAATCATGTGCACCATAGTTATTTGGGTTTTGTACCCAAACACTACAAGTATTACCGTATTATTACAATAGCTAATAATGTTACTTGTTGCAGTTTCTTTTTTCAACTACCACATCGAATTTTGTCATTGGGTTTTATTGCATCTATATATCTATGTCTATATCTATATATTTATATATCTATATCTATAATATAGAAAATGAACAATGATTTTGGAATCTTTTTCCCGCCCATGGGAGATTCCAGAATCTCAATTTTTTTCATTTTTTTAAAATGCTTTTTGTAATTTTTTAAAGCATAACTACCTATATTTTTTTCTGAATATGAATAACTACCTACTTTGTATAACCATCTAAGTTCATTTTCTAATTTTATCGTGTGCCTCAGATTTTTTTATTATTTCTCTTTTTTGTTTATCAAATTTTGTTTTTTGGCGACAATTTTTCTTTTCTTCTCCTTTCCTTTCTTTTTTATATAACTACCCACTTTATACATCCACCCACATTCTCATATAAGTTGCACATATTTTCTTATCTTTTAAACGTCTATATTTTTACTTTATTATGTATCTCAGATTTTTTTTATCATTTTTCTTTTTTTTGAATCTAAAAAATGTTTTTTGGCGACACACACACACTCTCTCTCCCCCCCCTTTTTTATTTATTTATTTTTGGCCACTTTGTATAACTACCGACATTCTCAAATAAGCTACCCACTTGTATAACTACCCACATTCTCAATTATGGAATGATACTTTTCCTAAAGTTTTCTTGACCGGGATATCTCTAATGTTGCAAAATGATACAATTTTTTTACACATTATTTTTTATTTTATTTTATTTTATTTTATTTTTATAAGAAATTTGTAACTCACGATAACCGTAAGAATAAGGATCGATACATTGTCTTTTGAATATGTTGGAGTCTTCCACCTTACATCGTTGAGTATGATCTATGCTTTTTTGCTCATGGTAGGCTTGAATCAACACTAGAGAATAACTATTTTTGGCCTAGCAATGTGGCTGAGTGGGGTGGGGGAAATGGGTAGAAATCTTTCCCTTTATATGAAAACAGATAACTTTCTACGTAATAAATAATAACTAATTTACTTTGTAAAAATAGAAATATAACACAGTTAATATAAGATTTAGAGAATTCAATATAAAGTCTATAAGAAATAACATAATGAAAATATGATGCACTTCAAATATACAAATTTGCTATATAATGCAAACACACTTAATCAGTTAAAATTATTACACGACGATAACAGAGCTAACTCTGATTATTGGAACAATTTATTATCCTATAATTATTTCTTTAATCACTCATTGTTTCATGTGCATCGCACAGGAGATAGGCTAGTATATAAGAAAAGAAACAGTGATTCCAAGAGCTTTTTCCCACCCAAATTAGATTCTAGAATCTATTCCTTTTCTTTCTTTTCTTATTATTATTTTCCTGAATATTTTTTTGGCGGTTTTTATAAATTTGTTTTCCCGGTTTTTATAAGGTAACCGTCTGTCTCATTTCTTTGTTTTTCCACTTTTTTATTTTTCTGAGTTTTTTTTTTGTTTCAAGCAGTTTTTATAAATTTGTTTTCTTTGTTGCTGGTGTTTTATACAGACAAGCACGGGCTAACCATCTACTAACTAGCATATCGCTAAATCCATTAACTTGCAATATTTTTTTTTATCCAATCAACAATCTATTTATTTATATTAATTAAAGCAGCAGTGATTTGGGATGGATCAATTCTAATTGTCCTGCACTTGCGCGGATCCCATATTCCTTTTTTATTTTGGTACTATTTTCTTTTTACCATTTGCCCATCTCTCTGCAATTATTTTTTTCCCTTGAAATAACATTTTATGTTTATACATTAGTATAACTGCCGTCCACTGACTGTCTACAAAAACCATTCATTTTGTGCTAATACCTTGGGTAACTCATGTATTTAGTATTAGTTCCTTTCACTTTGCCCTTTTCTTCTTTAATTTTTCTTTTGATTGTTTTCTTATTTTTTGATGTTTTGCTTCAGATATGATCTCTCGGCAGTTGGGAGATTCTAAGATGAGATATTCAACAATTCAACGACTTACTCAAGAACACAAAGAGAGTAAAACGTGAAGCTGTGGATTTGAATTTTTGGGTTGTCTTTCTTTATGATTGTGTCATATGTTGGTATAACTAATTAGTGGGATTTCATTGTTCAAATTGTAGATTAGTGTTGAATTCGGTTTCATTACTTAATTTTTATTCATTTGAATTTTAGATCTGAAATTAAAGAAGAATACACTTATTAATAACGAAGATTAATACTGTGATTTACAAAATAATTACAGGACATCTCCAAAGTTACTGCTTTAATGGTTAAAGTATTTTAATGAAAGCTACCTTCCTTTTATTTTTCTTTCCCTTTGACGCTAAGGAAATTACTTTCTTTCCTCTATTATACAATTAAATTGAGTTTTTTAGATTGAAAAATAACCTTTTTAATTTTTTTAAAAAATCTATAAATTGATTAAGAGAACTAAGTTTCGATACCTTTTGTCCCGCGATTTTCCCGCCTTTTTTGATTTGGTAAATCTTGCGGTAATTTTTTTTTAACAAAACTTTTTGTGAAGAAACTTAGAGAAGATTTGAATATGTGACAATTGAGTTTAATATCCAAGCCTTAATTATTTGAAGGTTTTCTATGCATTTTACATTTTTTTTGATTTTTTTAGTTTTATTAGGATTTTTGAAAATGTGACAAGTAACGGGGTATTTTTTTTACGTACCCGACCCAAATGACCTTGCCCCATACCCAATTCAAATGGGTAGTGGATTGGTAGAAAAGAAGCGTGATACAGGGGAGACATATCTAATCAGAACCCATCTCATTGCCATTCTTACTGTTATGATTCCTTTCATTTTCAAATTAATTTAAATGTGATATCTATCCTATCTCATTTTTTGCCCCCAAATTTCTATATTAACTAGGTTTGAATATTTATTCCCTTGTTGTGCAAGAAACATTGCTTATTTCCACAAACACCTCCATATCTGAGATCGCTTTAATTGAAACGTATGATATCTGAAAATTTAGATTTAGTGCAAAATACGTTGCCTCGGGTTGGTAATGACTTAATAAGTTGAATATAAATTATAACATATTTTCTTTTAAATTGAATTCTCATCACATTTCATCTTTCCAAAAACTACACGTAAAAATGCTTACAACTAATATTTTAATACTTCCTGGTCTTATTTTTCTTTTTGGAATGTCCTAAATATATGGTCCCCTTTCTATATTAAAAAATCTGAACTGCATTACTTTATATATCTATCCCTATTTAATACTTTAATTATAATTATCAATTTTAAATTCTACTAATTAAATAGGGAGAAATTAAGAACACGGATCACAAAATATGCCTTTCCAACACATTTTTTAATCATTGTGAAAAATCAAATAGGACCAAGTAATCGGGATGGGGTAGTACTTATAATATATTGTTCGAATCATGCTTTGTCTTTCATGATCTAATATTTGGGTTGAAATCTCTTATATATATTTTTTGCTAACTTTAATTATAGAGATGACAAATTTAGATTTAATAATATTGTACATTTGTTATTGAACTTATGTTTTCGAATGTATTTGATTGATGGTAATAGATTTTTCCCATTGTTGCATATGTACGCGACATTAGGTGTAAAAATATAAATTGTCTTCTGAACAATTTTGAACTTCACGATTACTAAGGCAATTGATTTTATTGATTCAATTAATGTATACTTAAAGTTTTAAAGACGCTTGTTCACGATCACTTGTCTGGGAAAAACGCTTTCAAAATGAAGTTTTAAAGAGGCTTTTTATTTTAAAAAGTTCCTTAATCTAGTCAAATTACAACTCAGCCCAGTCACCATTTGGTGGCAGGTGATGATCCCAATGCCTAGAGAGTCTACCAATGTGTGCCTAAGTTTATTGTCTTTTTGCTTCTAAATTAGGGCCTTTGAAGGAATCTCTATGTTTCATGACTTTGTCAGACTCTTTGAAGGGATTAAACTCCTTGACTTGATAGTGCCCTGGATTTTTACTGATGCTCACGTAATGGAACCGAAACTAAACTGTCGAGTAAGGCTGAAGAGGCTAGAAATGAGAGTAGGGCTCATTTATGATAAAGCATAGATCGCTCGTTTATTCATGTACGGGCTCGGCCATGTTGTTCACTTGTGAGCTAGGTGAGAGCGACCTCAGGTGTAAAATAAAGCCTTAGAGTACTTGTCCAGCGTGAACTGTATTACCTTTATAAGGGACCTTTATAAGGGTAGCCTTAGGTATAGAACAAACCTTTAGGTGCTTGTTAAGTGTGAACTATGTCACTGTATTAAGAGCGACCTTAGATGTAGAACAAACCTTTAAGGTGCATGCTAAGTGTGAACTATGTCACTGTTATAAGAGCGACCTTAGGTGTAGAATAAAGCTTTAAGGTGCTTGTAGTTCGGTTAGGAGCGACCATGTACCACTCGAGGTGGACATGGTTAACTAAGGAATGAGCGAGCACCGTATAGGTCTAGTTGCGTTAAGAGCGACCGTGTACCACTCAGAGGCGGACGTAGGTTGGTTAAGTGCAATCTGAGTACCACTTGAGAGTGGACATAGACCAGCTAAGAGACGAACTGCACACCGCTTAACGATGGGTGTAGTTCGGTTTGGAGCGACCGTGTACCACTTGGGGGGTGGATGTAGGTTCACTAAGAAACAAGCGAGCGCCATAGCTTAGCGGGTGTAGTTGCATTAAGAGCGACTGTATACCACTCAGAGGTAGACATAGGTTGGTTAAGTACGATCTGAGTACCACTTGAGAGTGGACATAGACCAGCTAAGAGACGAACTGAACACCGCTTAAAGATAGGCGTAGTTCGGTTAGGAGCAACCTTGTACCACTCGAAGGTGAACGTAGGTTCACTAAGGAACGAGCGAGCGACGCAACTTGGCAGGTGTAGTTGCGTTAAGTGCGATTGTGTACCACTCGGGGGTGGACTTAGGTCGGTTAAGTGCGATCTAAGTACCACTTGAGAGTGGACATAGACCAGCTAAAAGACGAATTGAACACCGCTTAACGATGGGTGTAGTTCGGTTAGGAGCAACCGTGTACCATTCGGGGTGGACGTAGGTTTACTAAGGAACAAGCAAGCATCGCAGCTTGGCAGGTGTAGTTGCGTTAAGAGCGACCGTGTACCATTCGGGGGTATACATAGGTCGGTTAAGTGCGATCTGAGTACTACTTGAGAGTGGACATAGACCAGCTAAGAGATGAACTGAAAACCGCTTAACGATGGGTGTAGTTCGGTTAATAGTGACCGTGTACTACTCAAGGATGGACGTAGGTTCACTAAGGAACGAGAGAGCACCGCAGCTTGGCGGGTGTTGTTGCGTTAAGAGCGACCTTAGGACCACTCAGAAGGTGTATGTCGGTCAGTTAAGCGTGCAACTCGAACGTTGATTCCTTGACTCCGTAATAATAATAATAAGTGATGTTGTAACAGAGATGACCAATAATCCGAATATTTTAGAAATAGGTGGTCGGCGTAGATGCCGAGTACAAACCATAGTGAAATCCATCTAAAACTGGACGAGCATTTAGTGCATTTGAAAATTTAAGAACACTCACGTAATAGCCTGCCTTGTTCTCGACAATTCAACAACTCCATATTTGCCTGGAAAGTCCTGTATAATCCATAATACATTGACAAGACAACAGTAGTGGGTGAGAACCAAAGACCAATGAACAGCCTTGATCTTTTCCTCTTCCAAGGTTGGGATGGGCAGTGAACATGGTGTTTCCATGAGCCATTCAGGCTCACATCTCAGCTCAATTGTTGGATGTCATTGCCAATCATGCAATAAATTTGAAAAATGATTAGAGCATATCTTAATGAGAGATGCATGCAGATATTGCTTCATTCGACATAAACATTGCTATAACTTAGGCATCTAGTTCGCAAAATTCAACAGTGAAGTAAGCATGTACAACATCAAAAGCCATTCATTTTCCTCTATTATAGAAAATAGTTTCACCTACTTGCGATGCCAATCACTACTAGAAAATAGGGCATCACCGACGAACTTTTCCGTCGGTAAAAGCAAGAAATTCATCGGAAATAGCCTTCACTAACGAAATTTTTCTGTCAGAAAATCCATTGGTGATACCCTACTCGCTAATACTTTCTGACGAAAATTTTTTATCTATCAGAAATTTCCGACATATTTTTTATCCGTCGGAAATTTCTGACGGAAATAAGCGTCCGTCAGAAATTCCATCGGAAATTTTTGACAGATTTCTATCTGTCGAAAATTTCTGACGGACATCAGAAAAATAATAAATGGAAAAAATTTCCGATCTACCCGGGAATCAAACCGCACTCCGACCTGCTAATTAATTCCCTTCAATATAGCATTGGCAAGATTCGAACCTTTGACATGGGGATTGGGGAGTGAGTTCCCAACCACCAGGCTATTTTGTATTTTTGTTAATGTACTAACAAAAAATATATATAAAGTATCCTCTTGTAATTTTGTTATTCTAAAAATCATGAATTTTCTTTTCTAAGTATTGAACTTTATATATTATTCATTATTTCATTAGACTTTATTATATTATATGTGTCATTTATGCTCTGAATTTATTTGATTGTGCCAACTAGTGTCCTATGTGGAGATGGTTCGTATTTGTTGTTGATTTTCTTTTTATTGTTTTTTAACTTTAGTTTGTACTTTTAATTACAGATATAAAAACATAAATCATTTTCTATTTCATGTCTTACAGTTGTTGATTGTTAATAACACTTTGAATTTTTCATAACGTTTTTAAATTTAGAACAAAATTTTACTTGCTATATATTAGTTAACTTATCTTCTAGTTTGCAAAAAAAGTTAACATATCTCCTATATATTTTTTGCAGTCTAAAAATTAATGTATAATTGTTATAGAACATTTTGTGTATATTAAAACATATTAATAAAGTAATTGGATGAATTATTTATTATTGTAATTAAAAAAGTAAAACTTATTTCAAACATATTGAAAAAGAGTGTTAATAAATAATATTTAGTATAAAGTAAGCAAAATTTCCGATGGCTTAGTGGATGCATTCGGAAATTTCCCACGTAAATGTAAAACCGTCGGAAATTTCCGACGGCCTAGTGCCTTCCGTCAGAATTTTTTCGACAAAATTTATATTTCCGTCGGAAATCTCAGACGGAATTTTTGTGCCGTTGGGAATTTTTGATGGAAACCAAATTCCGTCGGCAATACGGAATTTGGTTTCCGTCAAAATCCTGGCCATTTCTTTCCCATCATAAATCACAAACAAATTTTTCGGTTCGTCGGAAAATCTGTCGGTATTTTACGACGGATTGTGGCTGGTCGAAAAATTCCGTGGGTGATGCCTTGTTTTCTAGTAGTGAATAAAACCCTCCTTCTCGTCCAGTCATGTAAAAAAAACAACACCCATAAAATGGGTAAAGAATTCTTCTCAGCCAATTAATTAGTTGTATGTTCAGGAAATAGGAGAATAACCAAAACAACATATTTATTAAAGTAATGCTTCTGTATTGCTATTAGTTTTGATATTCATGTTAGTGGACCCGTACCATTTGTCCGTAGGGTATTTCGGGTCGTGGATGAAAGTTTTGCACAGGCTAGTGTAAATGAACATTAGTACAATATAATGTGCAAGGCACTTAAAATCAGGTCTTGTTAGCTAGTTAACTATTTCTATATTGAGATGGAGATAAAGTCTGAAATATAGAGGATAACATTTTATAGCACTTTGCTAGGGTCAAAGCGAATTAAATTGAAGTTTCTCAATGAAGCTATAAATGTACATGTAGTTCATTGTAATAATAAAACATCCCGCGTTAGACTAATATAATTCATAGAATGTCGTGCCCCTTGCCTTTTTTGAATCAAGCCTGCCAATATATTTGGAGAACGTCCCTTTAAGAGGTAATTTAATTGATTAAAAGTTGATCCCTCGAGTCCCATTAATTAATTACCATGTGAAAATGTTTTACAAAGCCATGAGAAAGAATAATAATGGGTGTGCGTACAATTTAGTCGACAACACAAGTTTGAATACCTTTTATGCAGTTAAGGCTTGCAACCTAAAATTGTCAACCAAGTCTTTCAAAGCCAAATCCTTTCTATATGAGGCCTCCCAATCGACCCCAAACAACCCAGAAAACCTCCTTTTTTCAATTCTCATGCGTGCACACAATAACAGATCAATATATAAGTCTTCACAAATGATCAGCAAACATATAAAAGAAAACTCAGGCAGACTTATAAATGTACTAGGAATTAGTCTTCATAGAGACTTCAACCACTAGGTAAAAATCCCAATTAATCCATTAAGTAATTTCCATCAACCTCAATCTGTTGTAACTTCTTAACAAAAGGATGAAGCTATGTTGTAAACATAACATGAGGATGAAGCTACAGAAAAATAGAACTTGAAGGGCGAAAACACACTACTAAAAAATTGCCCTTCAACGACGGATTTTCCGTCACTAAAGCCCCAAATTCCGTCGGTACAGGTCATCACTGACGGAAAACACGCCGTCGGACACGCCGTCAGTGACAGTCACATCGTTGATGCGTTCCAACCGAAATTTAGTGTCCGTCGGAAAAGGACACCTGTTGGAAAGTTTCCGATGGAAATGCTACCGTTGAAAATTTCCGACGAACAGCTGAAAAATTTTTTTAGTTCATAATTAATTGAATTCACTTGACCCATTAGCCCGTATTTTGACCTGACCCGTAACCCACCCGACCCGTCAGCCCTCCATCCAGTCACCTGGGCACCCGACCCGCCGCCCCGCCCACGACCCGCGAAGGATTAATTCTTACATGAGAGAATTGCAAGGCTGCGTTTCGAACCCATCTACGCTAGGCCGCGATTTTGCTAAGTCTTTGCCTCAAAATATATATACACTATATCCATTTTGATTTGTCAATCTAAAAATGATGAATTTTACTCTTTAAATATTGAACTTTTATTTAATTTAATTTTTATTTATATTTAAATATATGTTATACTTCAAATTTTATTTACTTGTCTCAATTAATGTAATTTTTTTTTACACTGGTTTTCTAAAGATGCTCTATATAAAATTTGTTTCGATTACTAAATGGCAAAATATATTGATATCACTATTTTTTATAAATGTACCACTTTTTAATTATATTAATAGTCCCTAAACATTAATTACTCTCACATTTATATCCTCAATATTTTTGTTATATTCTTTTTCTATAACTTTCTACATATTAATACTTCTTATTTAAACAGTGATTTTTGTTTAAATTTTTCTGTTATCATACTTTCAAATTATCAATAAAAATAAATACTTGTTCTTAACTATATGTCTTATAATTTACTAATTTAATATATTTGAGTTGCTTTTTTATCTTACACTACTACAGAAAAATTCAATAGGCGTCGGTTATACATATGAATACGCATCGGTTGTAACAGCAACGCATATGTCAGGGTCGTATATTGTAAAGGTATCGGCGTCGGTTTTTGGGCGACGCCTAAATGTCCAAATAGCCGTCGGTTGTTTCACACAAACCGACACCTAAAGTGAATTTTAATTTAAAAAAAAACACAATATGCGTCGGTTGTAGTGTTACAACTAATTTCTAAAGTCAATTTTAATTTAAAAAATACACAATTGGTGTCGGTTGTAACAATACAACTTACGCCCATAATGTATTTTTTTTTAAAAAAATTTCTTAAATAAAGGATACACGAAGAACCTTTTTTTTTTTTTTTTAAAGAGGTTTTGCAGACTATTATTTCAATTTCAATGCCTTCAAAACCAAAATCATTGTAGAAATTACCTAGAACTAGAAGAATCAGATGGGAGTTTGCCAAGTCCTGAATGATGAAAGAAAATGCAAAGACTAGTAATCCCAAAAACAAGAGTACTCTAATCTCACAACTAAGATTTCTCAAGGGATGAATAATAAACTATACTAAAAAATCAGATTCTGCAACGTCACTGAGCAAGAAAGACCATCATTATTATCCACTAATCCAAGCAGCTGCTGAACCCAAACCCAAGGACTTCTTATCCTCAATTTCCAACCCCCACGCCGACGCCAACTAGAGCACCGACGGGCACCCAGAAAACCCCTCCACTGGAAGCCGTCCGTGGGTGTCCCGGTCACACTCTTCGCACAAAACCTCACAGAAGCAGGCTCCGAGCGATAGTTATCACAGATCTGCGAACGTAGGTAATAGTTTGAATGATTCGAGCCATAGATCAAGGCACCAAAAACTAACCTGTAAGCTTTTGAGGCTGTCGACCATCATTCGCCAGAGGAAACCGATCGGATCTACAATTGGTCGTCGACAGATCTTCTTTCAGAGACCTGCAGCACGGTTTCTTGGATGATTCAAACATGACTTTACAAATCTCCAGATCAAGCCAAGGGTCCTTCGATGCTTTAACTTTGGAGAGGAGATTGGAGAGTTTTTGAGATTTAAGAGTGAGAGATTGGAAAGGAGATAGAGCTCACAAAATTTTCTGAACAAAGATAAGAGGGATATGATGGGTGATAATAAACAAAAAGAGGCGTGTGGCAGGGAGAAAGGGCTGGCAGAAAAGTAAGGATGAAAGGGGATAATAATAATTAAAAAATTAAGAGGCGTCGGTTCCTTTCTTTACTATAACTGGCGCCGGTTGCGAGGTTGAAACATCCTATGAGCGTCGGTTCTGAACGTACAACTGATGTCCATAATAGTAATATTATTTTTAAAATTACCGTCGCGTATTGTTTACACATTATTTTTATTAATAACAGATGTGTATGTCTTTTTTTTGTATAATTCTACAGTAGTGTTAATTTTTGCATAGAAAACTTTATCAAATACCAAATATGCTAGTTAATGAAAATTTGAGAATAGAAAGGTGATGAAAAAAGTTAGAAGCATAAATGAAATAATTAGTAAAAGTAAATGTTATACAATGCAAATAAAATGTGGTGTAGTTATAAAAAACTGTAGTGTCAATATAACCACACTTAGTAAAATTGTGATTTATATGATTTTTTTAAAATACCAATAACTAATAAAAAAATTATTTGCAACCATCGTTTTAAACTTTAACCACTAAATAACCGAATAAAAATCTTCTTCAATTATTCTAAAGTATTTGTTTTATATTATATTTTATTAGATAAACCATATATTACCATTAAAAAATTTGTTTCATATTATTTTTTTTACAAATGGATTGTGGAATATTATTTGAGCGAATGTAATCGGACTACATAAGACAATTTTAGTTGGAGAGGACGCATACTACTCGTATACCACCTTTCTGAATCACGTAATATTTTTAAATTTTGAATATATTTTATTTTTTATTATGTCGGTTTGATATATATAATATATTTTCGATAGTAACATTGTGTACATTAAAACACTGCAAAACTTGTGGTAATTACACAAATCTAAACAAAGTATGAATATTTAAATTGGTTGGTTACAACTAATGAAAATCAATTCTGAAATTTCTCAGATATCAATTGTAAATGCATGTTTTCTACATATTTACATGACCTATGAACAAACAAATAACAATAATAATGATAATAATAATAATAGTGCTATTAAAACTTGAACTAAAAATTTTAAAAGATTCACATTTCCTATTCTTTGATTCAACGTGAATTCATTTATTTAGCAAGTAGTAGTTAAAAAACAAATAATTTAAGGAATTATTATATTTAGTAATAAAGTAGAAAATTCTAAAATAAGCTAATGCGTCAAATATAATAAAACTCATATTTAGTCATTATACATAAAAAAATAAATGAATAAATAAAATGCTCTTTCTTCTAACGTGCCAAACAAGAAATTTCTAACTATTTGATCCAGATATACATAGTCGACCATGTAGGAAAAAACTTATATTTGGCCAATGATTTAAAAAAAGTATCATCACACAATATCATATATCTTACTGTTTCCTTCATTATTTCATCAAAATGTAAGAGAGAGAGAGAGAGAGAGAGGGAAGTACCGCGAGGGTCACCAATTGTATTTAGGAGGGAGAATTTAATGAAGAGACCTTATTCTTATTATTATATAATATATAGGTGGATTATAAAGGAGAAAAAATTTCAAGAACTACAAATGGGAATTAAAAATATTTTTCAGAAACAAATTATTCAAATTAATTGAAAAGAAGGTCCGTTGGAAATTTCCGACGGAAAGGCAACATAGTCAGAAATTTCTGACGAAAAGATTCATGCCGTCGGAAATATTTTCAATGGCCATATTCTGTCGGAAAATTTCCAACGGACAGGGGTGCCGTCGGAAATTTTCCGACGCTGAGACATGGACCCTTGGAAAATTTCCAATGGGGGTACATTTCCGTCGGAAAGTTTCTAGCGGCTAACTTTCTACTATCAAGTTCCATCGTAAAGTTCCGATGGAAAGATCTCTCCGTCAGAAATTTCCGACGGCAGTTGTCCTTTCGTCGGAAATTTGCCAACGGAAAGAGTTTCTATTGGAAATTTCTGACGACACATTGGCTTCCGTCGGAAATTTCTGACAGACAATTTTTCCGTTGGAAATTTCCGACGGAATCTTGCCCATTTGGAAGTTACGATGGTTCCGTCAGAAAATTCCGATGGATATGCATTCGTCGGAAAATTGCTGTCACTGATAAGCCTATTTGTAGTAGTGACACTTTTGAAAACGTGGCTGGTTTTTTAATAGGGTTCGAGATCGTTTGAGGTCAATTTTGATACCAACAGATCTCCAGCTTCCCCTAGGAGACATGGTCCTTATCTATCCTGACACTTCCGACACAATGCTTTTTGATCGAGTTCCCACAGACAGCGACAATTGATGAGTTTTATTTTGGTGTGTTGCTTCAGTAAGAGGTCGCCTATTTTACAGAGCACTCTTGAGTTTGAACCCTAGTGGGCCGAAGGGTCGAGAACATTCTAGATGATCGGCTTGGGTCGCTTGTTTAGGAGTGGTCGTATCAAATACCAACCACACATTTTCTACGCAAAAAAAAAAAAAAAAATCACACTTCCGATCAAATAATCTTTCTTTACATTCCTACCACACATTCTCCTATCTCCTTCATATAGATATCTAACAAGCTCTGAGTTATTGATTTGCATTAGAGATGACACTCAGTTTAAATCATTGCCGATTGCAAGACTTACATTAATTTGTCGTCTATGTTGAGAAAGACACGATAAGTGTGGAACGCAAAATAATCAATTACATTACATGCAATTAAACATGACAGGAACATTATTGGCTCATATATCAAATGGTTCCTTACGGTGTTTTGTAAATTTATTGAAATTTTATAATATTTTTTACGTATCATATTTGTTTATAAAAGTATAATTAAGATTCTAGCTAGTCCCAAAAAGTTGGTAATTCAAGCAAAGACATTTGTAATCTAATGACATCTTTGTTAGTTTCTTACATCCTTCATTAAGGGTTCTATTCCCTTCCTTAAAATCCCTTGCAATATTTGAATAAAAACAAAAAAAAAAAAAACAAAAGATTTGGTCATTGATGGAGTCATGAAGTCAAATTTATCATATGTTTAGGATTTAATTATTATTCTTTCCTGTGTTGTTGGAATTTGGATTTAAGTCAGTGGTCTTACAAGTAAGTACTCTTGTATTTGTTTTAGTAGGCTGGATTTCGATTATGAAATAGAAACATTGACAATGTCTCTTTGTTATTCCAAGCATTTGGAACTTTGAGCAATCAACGGATATTTGAAGGTAATTACAATTTGGGTATTTACAGAATCAACGAATTGTTTGAGTATCCATTCTTTATGCTTCAGCTACGTTAGTTTGTATAAGAGACCAGTCAATGCTCTGAGAAGATGACTCCAAGGAGACAACAGGCTAATGATGATTTTCTTGATGAAGGTCGTGGGAATGATATCCAGATTCGTCAACAGATCGACTTGTTGACACAACAAATGGCTTCGTTGGAGACCCAACAAGCCGAGGTATGGGAGATCTTGTCTAGTTAGTAGCTAGGAGGTCATGGCGCGGCATCGCTGATACTAGTAGTGATTTTGGGCAGCGACCACAGGTGGTGGCGCTAGATGCAGGGGTGACAGTCGTGGTGGCAAGGGACTTGCTCCTCCGACTATGGAATCCTTTGTTGATGATACAAGATCCTCATACTCTAGATACGAGGACGAATCTTCTCGATCCCCGAGAGGATGATGGAATAATGAAGTCAACCTTTATCATGTTTCCATTTTTGTTTTGGATTTTGTTTAATATTCTAGTTTTTGTTCCTTTTATGTTTAGGATTTAATTATTATTCTTTCTTTGTGTTATTAGAATTATGATTTAAGTCTGTGGTCCTATAAATAAGTCACTCTTATATTAGTTTTATAGTAGGCTGGAGTTTGATTATGAAATAGAAATATTGAGAATATCTTTTTGCTATTCCATTCAGTATTCTTAGAAATCAACGAATATTTGAAGGTTATTACAGTTCAATTATTCACAAGTTCAACTAATTGTTTTTGAATATCCATTCTTTTTACGCTTTCACTACGTCAGTTATTCAATCGATTGTTCTTGTGACAGATATGTGTATATATATAAGGAACTAATTCTGTTGTACCATTTATTGCATTTTCTGGCCAAAACTGTCTTAAGTAAGATCACTTTAGATTGTTTCTTACACGTTAGGTAAATTCTGTTGTAAATTGTAGATTAATATTTCTCTATTTTTTTAATTAATTAGTGATTATGGTCCTTATCTATCATTATCTTTAAGAATCATTCTTAGTTCTGTAAATCCTTTCCGATTTATTATCCTTGCTAATCAACAGCTGGAATCTCAAATTCAAGATTTCTATACATAACGTATATCGTATTTTCTTAGATATTATGATAGATTAGTCTATATTCAATATTTTTTAATTTTTAAATTCAATTTTTTAATGTCTTATCTAAGAAGTATTTCGTAATTTGTATTAAACTATTTCCTTTTTAGCTAATCCATTAATTTTTAATTATTTTTTTATATGCTTTTAAGTCAAATCGTCATTACGTTACTTCTTTTATATATAATAAATATTGTTTAAATTACGTTTCATAGTTTACAAAATTCCCATCACGGTATAGTCACATAGGAAAATAAAATATTTAATTTCTTAAAATCTAATAATGACAATTGTCCGAATTGGGATCGGGTATACTATACCTGTTACCCTACTCATCACAAATTTTTTTCCCTTCCCCACTTAAATCGAGGATGGCTTAAATTGGGGACGGGCTGTACTGGTAATTCATATTACCTATTTATTGGCCAATTTATATTTATTTATTTTTATTTTCATTTTTTGTTTGATGAATAGTATTATAAACACTAAGTTAAAACTACAATTGAAATTACTAAGTTTTTTTGATAACTTTTATCATCTTTTTACTTTTCAAACCATTAGAACTTTTAGTCAATATTTTTACTTTTAACAAAAAAAGGTTAAACAGCCAGGTACGAGTAAAAATTATGATAATCTTCTCTGACTCATTGTCAAGGCGGGTTGATTTTCTTTATCTCATTCCCGACCTAATTAGCCGTTTAGTTGGGTATTCCCTATCTTAATAGGATGGGTACCAGCGGGTATTAGGTTTGGCGGCTAAAGTCTCTTAATAGCATTCCATATCGAGTAAACACAAAATAACTACTAGTTAATAATAGGATAACCAAAACATTGCAGTTTAATGTGACTAATCATATATTCCTTAAAATTTCATACTAATATTAAATATAATTTGATTTGTAATATTCGTGTGAAACGCACCGATGAGAATCTAGTGTAAGGTAACACAATATAATTAGGATCTAGCTAATTTTGTTAAAAACAAAATATCATTAAGATACCTAAATCTCAAAAATTGATTATCCAATCTTTTTATATTAGTCAATTTTCCCTTTTTTTTGGCAAATAGCTTTCATTATATATAAATCAACCATCATCATTTTTTTTAAAGTACTATTACTTTCTGCATTATAGCAAAACAACTGCGCATAGATATATGTCTTACCTATATATGAGACTACAAATTATAATAAATGTGGACAAACCGCCATATATAGGGGGAATCGAACCTAAACTTTTAGGTCTCAACACCTTAATCTTAGCCTCTTAACCAAATAGGCTAAGGCCTCATTGACATCAGCCGTCATCCTTTTGGATTAATTCTAAATGAACCAGTTGATTAATGTCCTAACTTTTTTTTAAGGAATAATTTAATTTAATTGGCATGATTAATTTCAATTTGAGTTCTTTTTTTTTTTTACTTATAAAATTTCTAAATAAACTGCTTGAAAAAAAAATCTAAATAAACTCATCTAAGTCCTGCAAATGTTTATGAATTCAGATTTTAGTTGATTATTCTTACATTGTAATTATTTATATTTATTTTCTCATTTTATGCATTCCTCTATTTTTAATTCTATTAATTAGTTTAAATAACAAAGGAAAATATATATACATTGCAAACTTTAGCTGACTTCTTTTTTTTTTTTTTTGAGCATTTTTACGAGAGGAACTTTAGTTGGGGAACTCTAGACCTAACGTATGAGAATACAGTTACATGCCACTAGATCATATGGATTTTGGTTTAACTTAGTGTTTTTCCCCCTTCTAAACAATTAGTTATTCTAAGTTTATTAAAAATAAAAATATAATTAAGATTGCTACGTTTCAAAATTTGATTATCCAATGGATTGTTTCTCATGACATAAATTTAACAAATATCAAGATCAAATTGACAAAGATTTTATACGATGAATAATTTTTTTAAAATTTATTTATTTTTTGTTAAGCATTTAGTCTATTATTTACTACATGGAATCAATTATGCAATTTGCATTGCACTAATTTGAAGCTCACATTTTCAAGTAAGAGGTTCGGGTTCGAGTCACACCCATCCCTCCCTGAAATTCCCTCCCTTCTCCTATCTCCTTCTTAGCCTTGTATCAAGAAAACAAAAAGATTATTAGGTTATGGTATGGAATTTGATATTGATGTACTTTAAATTTAATTTTCTCATACATTATTGATTATTATTATTTTTCAAACTCTTCTCATACATTATTAGATTTTATTTATTAAATAATTATTGATATGTATTTTTTATACAATTACTATTGATACTGAACTAAGCTAGAAGATAAGATGAACAATATTAAGGGTTTCAATACAAACAAATATGTGCATCACACTTGTTCAAGCAGATTATTCACCAACTAAAAAAATCATCGGATTTGACTATATGTAATTTTAATTTCAGATAAGTAACACTGAGAATCTTACAATATAGTTTTTTTTTTTAAACAACAATCTAACAATATCGTTGACATATTTTTAAACAATAATATTTTTTTAAATTAGAAAAAGGTATACATACTAATGAAGAGCACAATAATATTTTACCTTCGTTAACATAGATATCAATCATAAATTTTTTTAATTTGCCACCTCTAGTAAAAATTGGCAAAGTTGCTGAGGCTTTGACATTATTAGCATATGGTCAGAATCATTTATCTCCCTACTTATGGTGGCCCCAATGTTATCAACTTGCCAACATTGAAAGTCAATCGGTACAATTTTATCATATGTTGCAATAACATGAGCACGCTTTACAGATCCATAGCCTTAAGAAGAAAATGGATTTTGCTTTGACAAGTCTTCCATGAAAAGAGAAGCCGGTCTTAACAACAAATTTGCTAACGCCTCGTCCTGAGATTGATTCCATCAAACTAATTAAAAACCGAGCTACAATTGAAGATTTGAAGTTTGAGATTCTAACACCCTCTGCTATGGACGACGTGACCACATGAAATGAAATTCCATATGGTATACACTTACTCACACCCCTTGGGACAGAGGGTGATATAACGAAAGCCTCTGAGAGTGCCAGAATGCTACTTATCATCAATATAAGACTATAAGACGTAGAAAAAGTAAAAGGGAGGAGAGAACTTGAGGTAGGCACTTTTCATACATTCTTGAAACAAAGAGAGGCCCAAATATCAGTGCAGTTAAATTATCTTCTGGCATGCCAAAAGGAAAGTTCTGTGAATCCTTCATCCATCCATTCATAATACTGCCAATCGTAGAGATGTTGAAATTTGAGAGAAATTTTAGGTGAATGGTATATATATCTGATTTGAGTTATATTATTTATCTAGATTTTAGACTGATGTCCAATCTAGTTATATTGAAACATTCACTTATTCCACGTCCGATCTGCAAATGACAATTAAATTGAAGACCGATCTCTAGTTTACTTAATAACATTATTTATCTGATTTTAACCAATAGAGTGTATCCACTTCATTTTTATACCATAATGGCACTCACCATGAGAGGCAAAAAACTACTAAAAACCCAACCCAAACTTGCTAATAAGTATTTGAATAGTACAAAAGAGGAAGTATATAACAATAATAATTTTTATCTTGATCAAATTCCGATCTCTAGTTTACTTAGCACTTCCTTATTACAAATTGAACAAGTTGGTGCTTCTGTATATTTATGAATATATACCTAACTCCAAATGTAAATATACCAATTAATCTAGAAAGAATAGTATCCAATGCAGATAAATAGTATGGATAATGCTATGCATACACCCCATCTCGTGTCCACGGTCCACCCCACATCCATGTACCCTATTAAAGATATGAGATGGAGTGAACATATATCATTATTCAAATAGTATTACTCATTGCTAAATATACGGAAGAATTTGGTACCTTTTCCAGAATAAAAGATGGCTTCTCTCCTATCTTGGGCATAAGAGCAGCAACAAAAGCAGCCAGAGATATTTTGTCATGGTATTTTTCAATTGCAAAAGCCACGTTCAAGCCACCAAGACTATGTCCAACTAGAACTACCTTCTCCTCTGGCGGAATCGACTCCATTAGGTCCGTCAGTGGCTGGCTATAGTCTAAAAACATGCGAAGCTCATCTATCACACCACTGGCAGAGAGATCGAATGTGGTGACACGGTGGCCTGCTTCCTTTAGAACACGTATCAGCTTGAATCAATACCAGGCTCCATGGCTTGCACCATGTACTAAAGCAAAATGCACCATTTCTCTCTAATGTTATCAATCTTGAGCAGATTTGCCAGTATATATACACACAACAAAGAAAAAAGATAGAGAACAGAGTGATCCAAGGCAATAACTGCATTAATAATGATTTTGATAATTATGCAACAGTGACTGTATATTTCAAATATTCATTAAATCTTCAGCGCTCATATTTCCCCATTACGGTAAATCAAACACCTTTTGTAAAAGTAATAACATTTATTTGGTCGAAAATAATCTTAGGCCTCCCAACCCAAGTGCCGGCCTTAAAAAAATCACCTCACCTTGAAATTTGTGGCTTCAGGAAACGGCATAGACAACTAAAAAATTTTAAATATAAGGGAGAAGGTCTTAGTCCTTCTATAGAAACAGATTGAGCTCTAAAAACGGAGCCCCACCACCAATCAATGCATATCACATCACCGGACACAGGTGACATGGTTTGCACTGATTGGTGGTCGGGCTCCGTTTTCAGAGCCTGGTCTGTTTCTATAGAAATTCACGAGAAGGTCCACCCGTCCTAACATCTAGTTGATGTGATATAAGATATATGTAGGACAAAGGTGATAATAGAGTGATATTAGAAAGTGAGACAAAGGTGAATGGGAAATGAGAAAAAGGAGTGAGATACGTTGGATTTAATTCGCAAAATATCACTTCACATTGTTAAGGGGATGTTTCTTACTTCATATTTATCTTTTCACATGTCGTGTCATCTTCTAGGTGATATATTTTACCAATTTTCTAGTAGGCACTATCGCATTAGAAACACTATTACTGTACTCTAAATAGAAAATCCGTCTCAATCCAATTAATTTGCAGTCTCGCTATTTGGAAGTAATTATTTAGACAATCTTTTACAAAATGGGGTAGATAAATTTACCATCTTATCTTTAAATTATTTTTCTCTGATTACACAATACACGGGATAACATTGGGAATTTGCCCCAATTTTGTAAAACATTAGTTGTATGATTACTTACAAATAGTATTTTCCATTTGTTAGATGTTAAATATGTGGACATCCCCATTTACTTATATTATCTATCCATGTTTTAATGCAAAATTGCCAATTAGGCTACTATTTAATTTAAATAAATAGCACTAATTGTTTGTGAGATTCCCATTGTAATTTGTCTAATTATATCACTGCTACTTGCCCTATTTCATAAGGAAACCATTTCAATCATTAATTTCATTACGTGCTACCATTTTTTATTTGACTATTTCCCACCAAACTGGATTTTATTTTCCTTCTCTGGTTAATGTTTTGTCCATTTCAATAGAGCCGTGGTCCTTGCTCTAGAGTTGACAATTTCCCATCGTTTTTGTGGCACATGGTTACTTCATATGATTTTTGTCAACTAGATGAACAATTATTATCATCACCATCAATAGAGAAATTCATATGTGAGACACATGCTATATTTATATGTCATGTGTACGTGTTGCACTAGTAGTTTTTATAGAATACACGATTACCACGTCGTTAGATATTAATAGATTCCTAATTAGTTTTAATAAAATGTATGTGCAATGTGGTTAAGTGGTTAAAGCCAATTGACAACTGGGTTAAACTGAATACAAATGGAGCTTTAGTTGATGGAATTAATTAGAGCTACAGGAGGTGGGGTAGTTTGTAATGGCAGAGGGGAATTTTTATTGGGGTTTCATTAGTACTTCTATGGGAATTGCAAGAGTCCTTCTAAGTCCTCCACATGGCCCCTTGTATTTGGGGGATCAGAGCTTGATCCCCCAATTACGGGGGGCCATGTGGAGGAGTACTCTCCCTTCCTCTCCTTAGAAATTCATGGAATTTCACCATTTTTGAAGCATACTTGAGAGCCATTTGCACTGGAATTGATCTTGGTGGGTAGAAGGGATTTACTAAACAGTGGGTGAATCTGACTCCCAGCTTGCAGTCCAAGTGTCCAACTATATGCAACAACAAAGCAAAAGGGTCATGGGTGGTACAGTTGCTCGTAGGGCACATACAATCATACTTGAGAAATATGGACTATAAGATAACTCATATATGGAGGGAGGGCAACCAATTGGCTGATCACTTGGCTAGTGAAGGGATAAAGCATCGAAACCAACAAGATAAGATCATTACTCAACTACAAGGTGATAAGATCACGAAGCGCAATTTACATTTCAAACACACAAACGATGTCGTAACCCAGAAAAGCCGACATTTGGGGCTATAGAGGGGACCGTAGAACTTGTACCTATTGAAAATTGATCACAAAAAAAAAAAAGTTAAAAATTTGCCACAAAGGATCAAACCCTAAATCCTTTGATAAAAGATGAGTAATTCAAATTCACGAAATACAATTTACTAACAAGAGAAATCCATCTCTTTTAACAAAGACAATATCTTTAATTCATCATAAAACTCTCCAGTTAATTGTATTACAGAGCCAAATTCTTGAAGGAAAAGAAATCTAATTATTAAAAGAATATATGCAAAAATTATAATTACTAAAAGTAGCAATAAAAATAAATAAATTAGAAAATTCACCAAAAATTCAGCCAAAATAATTGAAGTGCTGATTTGACTCCCGAAATGATGGAATTTGGCTACGAAAGAGCTTTTTCAGTGGCTCGTTTCTACTTGGAAAACATATATCATTTGGCTAAATCTAACACCGTTGACTCTGAATTGACAGATTCATCTTTGCTCATTTATAGATTTCCACTTACTTCCCTTTGGGTTGTATCAAACCCTCCCTCCTCAAGACAATTAATCCTCGGATCGTCATAGGGTTCAAAAGATTGGCAAGTCCACCTGGATCAAATGAAAATAAATTCTACACTTCGAAAAGAACAGTTGTTGGTACTCTTTGTAGGGATTCACAATGGATTGACACTGCGAGCTCTATCAAAAAATAAATTCAATAATTAATAGAATAGAGATTTAAAATACAATGGGGAGGGGTTGTTAGCTTCATGAGATAACAAGGTAGGGGTCATTGTACTCATGTGGAATCATCTCGATCACACACTTTTTAACTTCAACCATATCCTTGACCGTGCTCAAGTCCGCCTTCTCAACTTCATTGACGCTCTTCCGATCTCATTGTTTCACCTCCACCTTTTCAATCTCTCCAATTTCACCAATTTCTTCGACCTTTATCTCAATTATTATTAGCAATACATCATCGGCTAGCAGGTGATTTTTGCTATAGAGTGATAAACAGTGCCGAAAATCTTGGAGTGATAAGGTAGATCGGAAGAGTCTCACTATTTTAGTTGCTAGCAAATGATGTATTGCTAATAATTATCACCTCCTTAATTATCGTCTCACTTTTAGCCTCTCTTTTTGTCACTTCTACAACTACATCTGTAACAGTTTCCTTAACAATTTTTCCTTCTCAATTATTTTTACATCAATTTTAATCATCTCCTTTTCCGCTCTTTATTTTCTCTCATTTTCTTTTAATTGTCACTCTAATATTTCTAAATCCTCACCGATGATCACATCTTGAATGATTCTTTAAGTTGTTTGAATGAATTCCTTCTATCATCACTTTCTTCTGATCCATAAGTGCTCGTTATGGCGTCAACGAAGAGATCGGAAGAGTGACATCCCCCCTTTAACATACTTATATCTAATTTTAGCCTGATTATAAACCGCACCGATGTCATGTCGCCATGACTCTCCCAACAAAAGACGATAGTAATTCGCATGAACCACATCACACAATATTATATCATTGTATGTCCTACTGGCGAAATTTGCGTCACTTCCTCGGCCACCTTCACCCTCCCACATCCATCTAATCACAAGTAATATTGTTTAGGATGTTTTGATAAAAGTAAATTTACTAATTTGACAGACGTGGTGCTAGCAAAATTAGTGCTATAAATCTTCATCGATCACCCCAAGCACCTAGTTTGAAATTTAAATTCACAAATTTCCTTTATCTATCAATAAACCACAACTTTTCCTGTGAGCATCCACACAATCCTAATCAACAAAAACCAACAAAAATTTCAAACTCAACCAAATAACCAATCTAACCCAATGACAAACTCAACCAAATAAAAAAAAAAAATCTAACCCAATGCTAAATATAACAAAAGGAAAGATTAAAGCTTTCAGTTACCCAAAATTGAAGCCTGATGCTTTGATACTTGATGATAAGACCACTGAAGAGCAATTTATATTCCAAGCACACGAATTACGTTGTAACCCAGAAAAGCCTATGTTCGAGCTATACATTTGGACCTTAGAACTTGTACCCGTTGAAAACTAATCATGAACACAAATTAAAACTCGCCGTAAAGGATTAAAACCATTAATCCTTTTGATAAGAGACGTTTAATTTGAATCCACAAAACATGATTTACCAACAAGAGAAATCATCTCTTTAACAAAAACAATCTCCTTAATTCATCATAAAAACTCTCTAATTGAAACAATGAAACCAAGGTAAAAATAGAACATGTTTCTTGAAGAAAAAGAAATCTAATTATTAAAAGAAAATATACAAAATTCTAATTACTAAAAGTAGCCATAAAAATAAATAAATTATAAAATTCGCCAAAAATTCGGCCAGAAAAAATGAAGCGCTGATTTGACCCTTGAAACAATGGAATTTGGCCACGAAAACTATTGGGCTCAAGCTCTTTGACCCAAGAGTTTTGCTCGGTGGCTTATTTTTGCTTGGAGGTAAGGTTCACTACGTCCCGTCTGTTCTTTATGTAGGACTCTTTAATATCAATAAAGCGTAGCTGGAGCTTAGATTTTCTAGTCGAGCTATGTCCTCCAACCGATAATTGTAATTCTTGGACTTCACTTCTTTTCAATAATGAAGATAAGGGATGGGAAAAGACAAATCCGATAATTGAGCACGTTTAGGGAGAGTCACTAACTACAGGCTCGATGCATGTCTAAAAGATTTGGCTCAATTTTTGTTGGGGGCCGGGGGGTTACAACTTGACAATTTAGGACACACATTGATCGCTTAAAGTTTGGAATTAATAATTTGCTGCAATGTCTCAGAAGTTCTGATGTGGATATTTTGAACACTAAAATTAGAACCGAATTGTGTACTTTTTTAGCGCAGGATGAGGCATAATGGAGGCAACGAGCTAAAAGCCACTAGTTAACTGGTGGAGATGCAAATACGAATTTCTTTCATGTAGTGGTGTTGAATAGGAAAACGACGCTCTTCCGATCTAATACATAAATGCAAGACGGGAACGGTGTTTGGCACGAGGACTAGGAAAGTTTGGCTTCTATTGCACAATCCTACTTCGAGCAGGGAAACTGTATGTCTAATCTTCTTCCGATATATTTGTGTGAAGAGCTACAAAGAATGGCGAGTGGGGATCGAAGTCCAATGGAGATAGAAGTATAAATTGGTTTCGTTGAGATTGTTTATATACTCGAAAGGAATATAGAGGTAAGGATTTTCGCAACTTGCATGCATGCTTTTAATAATTTCTTAATGCTCCGAAAGCGGGGTTGGAAAATTATTTCTAACCCCAATGGTCTTCTTAATTGTGTACTCAGAGCTAGATACTTCCCTTAGAGGGGACTTCTTGACATCAAAGCTAGCTAGATTATAACCCAAGCTTCACATGGAAGAGTATTTGGCGCGAAAGAAACTCAAGACTGTGGATATCTTTTTTTTTTTTTTTTTTTCACAGATTTATTTATTTTTTGTTAAGTACTAGTTCGGCACGTGCGTTGCACGTGTCATCAATTCTATGTTGTTTTACATTCGAAAAGTAAGATTTTCATCTCATTACCATAACTCTGAGTATAAGTTTCACCTTATTTCTAAGTATCCAATACAGTTAATAAATATATTTCAATTAAATAAAACACAAGAAAAAAAATATTTGCACTCTTTATTCACATGTAATAAAAAGTAAAACCAAAACATGAACAGTAAAATATTTTGACTCTTCAAAGTTGATCTTCCAGTCTCTCTCAGAATTTGCTCCCTCGAAAAATCTAAGCATGAACACATCAAAATGTTCGATTAATTTAAAAAAACATTATAGTACATCGTTTGTATAATTATAAATTATCAATTATAGCTTCTACAAGTCATTAGAAATTATCAAACTTTACCATTTGAACAGCTCTGGAATCAACTCCTTGCACCAATAGAAAATATTCTCAGTAGAACTTGAAGTGGTTAGAAATTTCGAGTTGTTTCATATAAAAACCCATAATCCATTACATGTTGCCTCCTCTGTAAATGAAGCTAGTCTTCCATATATAATAATATAATTAATTTAACTGCAACTGTTAGATAAAAAAACAAAAAGTTCTATCTTAAAATTTGCATCTCAGTGTGCTTTTATTATCTGTCCAAGAAGAATAATTCTAAATGAAAAAAAAAAAAGACAAAGCGGGTAACAAAAATTACAAGTGGCTCATGTAATTGAGATTGATGAAAAGGTGATATGGAAAACAGGATGTTGCCGAGTGTCAGTTTTGTTTAAGTTTTTGTATATCTTTTTGTTCCTGTAGCACAACTCGTCCAAGAAATATTAAATTAACAACTATAGACAAATACACGCATATGGCTTTTTTTTTTTAGTTTGAGGCGTGTCTGTGTGGAATGGGCTCAAAAATATGATGAAGTCTCCAAAATCTATTACTCCACCCTTCCTGGAATCACACAAATTGAACATCTGTGGAAGTAGAAGTTACATAGACATGCATTCACAAATAATAGAAATATTAAAATAACCAAAAAACCAAGGATCAATATCAGCTTCTGACCCGATTTGCAAGAAGAGACTCATCATTGCAGTTCCTAGACAATCAAAGTAAACATTCCTCCTATAGATGTGAAATTAAGTTCACAAATAAATTAAGAGAAAAATATGCAAAATATAAAAATAATGTGCTACATGTTCAAAATGAGAACCATTACTAATGATATTTTTCGCGCTGATACGATCAACTGGAAATAGAAGAGACAAGTTACTCTATGTACACCTACACAGGAGATTGGTTAATGTACCAGTCAATAAGCATATCATACCGACACAATTAAAACATAAAAAACATATAAGAAAAAGAATCATCTACCTTGGTTAATGTACATCGAACAATGCAAGTAATAACTAATTCACGAGAAGTAGAAAACTGCAATTAATAATAATAATAATAATAATAATAATAATAATAATAATAATAATAATAATAATAATAATAATAATAATAATAATAATAATAGAACCAATCTAATCGATAACCCACCAATAAGGCCAAAGAGCTATGTACCAGATAAATTACGTCAATAATTTCTTGGCTGCGGAATTGCATAATGCTGTTCAAATATGTCACGCCCCCACTATATTTTACCCAAAATCTTATTGAGTGGCTTATATTCATTGGCGGAAGCGTTCATTTTATATTTTTACTTTGATACAAATGGTAGGAACGAGATGTACAAAACAACTCCAAAGGATTACTATTTGTTGTAATTGTGCAACAAATATTGTGGGTTACCCACAACGAAACATCGGCCACACATCGAAATCTCGATCACATACATGTATCTTTTCTATTCTTGGAATGATCCAGCCACAAAACTCTTAATTCAACACCTAAAAGGTTGTTAAATGGAAAGGAAAAGTAGAGTGAGTACAAAGTAGAGGTGCCCAAACGCAAGAAACAATCATTTATCCAAAGTGATTGCGCATAATCAAGTATCAAATACCAGAACAATTTAAGGAAAGCATAGGTTTCGAAAAGGGAGAGTCAAGACACGTGTTACTCACAAAAGAATGCCAAAATTATTTAAAAAATGCGTATCAAGAGACATAGTCAAAACATGTGTTACTCACTTTTTTCATTTGATTTCCCAAAAGTTCCTTCCCCACTCACTGATCTTTCTTACTTTTGAAATGAACTTCTCACTTGTCTCCCAATTTTCTCGCCCGCGAAAGCATCTAAACACTAAATTTTTATTCACTTTCTTATATTACAAATGGAAAGCAATTCACAGATTTATTGGGGATGAGAGACAGTGGTGGTGTGGCAGTGGAGAAATTGTTTATTAATTTTTTTTTTGGGGTTGCTTATTCTAGATTCCTTCATAATGGTGGAATTTACCCACACAATTCTAGAGTATGTTGGTGATGATCTTCCAACCCTATGACTTAATTAATGTAAATTATCTCAATATTGTCAAAATAACGACCTCATAACTTGATTAAAGGTGAAATTTTGCGGGATGTTACAGAATACCTACTAGTTCTCAAGTGTCTCAAAGTGAAACTGAGTTTGTATTTATCTTTTGCCATCTCTATTCATCATCAAGCCAAAGCAAGAGAGCTTGGCATTACCAACCTAGAAGACAAGTAACTCGCAATAAGAGCAAAACAAAACCCAATCTTTTGAGACGTAAAAGGAAAACCAATAAAAATTGCATTTTACTTACCAAACAAGACTCTACAAAAATTAAGATAATGGCCAAATACAAAGTCACCCTCAGGCCAATGCAAAGTCACCCTCGGCCTCATTGCAATTTCATAGTTGGTTCTCGCCAGTCCCAACTCAAATATCAACATCAAAACAACATTACATGGCAACCAAAACTATTCAAGATAGAATGGACAAAATAAAGAATCATTAATAGCAGCATCGTGAGCTTTATTATTGTTTAGCTAAAATTTGCATGACATTAACTCGATGAGCAAAAAATTCCCCTCTAATATCACACTGCATCCTCATCTACCCTGAAACAGATATTAGAAGCGCAAATCAAATATCAAAATCACTCATATATCTATATTTTTTATGAGAATCTACTAATTACATGCTTTCACACAAAGACGAAGAATGATAGCCATGTAAAGTAGCTTTATAACTCACTGTGAAATACGTGTTTTGCAAGTGTCTCATTAGGCCTGAATTCTGCCACTTACAGTCTCTACTCCCTTCATAGCAACATCTTATCAATTTGCCAGGTGCTCACTCCCCAGATTCCCGTCATCCCTCGCGTCATCCTACAATCAATCTTAAATAAGCCGGGTTTTCCATCAATTCCATTCACAAAATTTACCATTTCTTCTCCTATCAACACATGGGTCCATGATCCATCAGATTCGATTTCCAGAATGAAGAAAGTTATGTGAAGTGATCCTTGCAAAGCTAGATAACATACAAGCAGCAATAGATGAATTCCAAATAACCTAATCGAAATGAAAAGCGACGATTTGCAACCCTAAAGAGCACCCGCAACAGAACGTTCACGGCAGAATTGTTGAGCAATGAAGAATTTCAGCATCAAATCATACAACGTAAAGGTACCAAAATTTATTAAAATGGTGTAGTTTTTTTAGAGGTCCTATTTCTATGCACAAAGCCTAGTAATTTCATAGGTGTTTACTAATATTGCATTTTTTGCACCTTCATACCAAACCTAAGAGGAAAACACCATAATCATTCAAAGACTAAAGATAACTCATGAACGAAAATATTCTAAAATTCGAAAAATGAAACTTAAGTAGAACTAACAAATAAATAAGAGATAAAGGCAATAAATAATGGCACGTGGAAAAGTTTCCAATGCCCAGAAAGAAACTGGGGAAAAAAAGAAGAAGAAAGAATTAAACGAAAACTTGCCATTTTTATGGAAGCAATTTCACTTACCTTTGCTCAAAGAAAAAGAAATAGATTTAGGGTACATCAAATAACAATATGCTTCAAGTAACAACAACCTCATGTTTCTAAATATGATAAAAATTAATATGGCAGTTCTAGACATCCACAGAACCTGTGATACCACCAATAAATAGAGAAAATGCAAGTAAAGAGCGCTGCATTTTTGCTTTGACAAATCTATATTAAAGAGTATATAGTTCAGTATCTTCACCTTTGTCATATTTTTGTACAACGCAGTTTAACATAAGTATAAAAACAAATTGTAAAGTAGATGGCATCTTAATTTCCAGCAATAATTTAAACCGAAATTACATTTTTGTATTACTTTGTAAATGAAAGTAAAAATCATCGTTCCATAGAAAAACACCCCCCTCCCAAAAAAAAAAAAAACCATTAAAAGAAAATAAAAATTTTGGAATTGTTTAACTCTTGGATGATAAAAGAAAAGAGACCCCTTAAGATGGAAATTTTTTATGACATAAACCCCATGCTGTTACCACCAGTCACCTACATTTACCTTGTGCTCTCTTGATTTTTGCATTACTAATGTCAGTTTGGTTTCACTAAAATGATTAAAGCAAGTAATTTCTATTTCTAAATTTGTCTTGATATTTATGCGACCACCATCAAACCATCGAGAATTAGTTTTGGAAGTTTTCTTCATAAAATTTTGCTCTTCAAGTCATATATGTACTGTTGCTCGCTCTTATATATAAAATATATAATGAAAGTTTAGATTATTCAATATATATTCAATTATTTTTTTCTTCACCGCGTCACTATTCATGCTAGTCACACTCTCACCTATATCTATCATAAACATTCCACATCTCCGCCGACCAAAATCATTTTAGCCCTTTGTATTCTTGAAACATACGAACATAGAGTTATTTGAAAACGATACTGAAGTAAGACGCTAAAAGTAAAAATTTGAAGAAAAGGGCCAAAAAAAGGGCAAAAAGAAGTTCCAATTCAAGCCTAGAGAAGAAGAGAATTTAAACTTATTTCACAATAAAATAAAGAAAAAACAATACATTTTCCAATTGCAAAAGAAAGAAAAATAAAAATAGATGTAAAAAAAAATAAGGAAAAAAGAAAGAAAAATAAAACAAAAAAAAAAGCACGACGCTCTTCCGATCTCTGGCAGGGAACGGAGGAGTTGAAAGATATAAACTACATGATCTCAACTTGTAGAGAAAAATAATCAAAACATCACAAAAGACAAAGTGAAACCATACAATTAGAGCCTAGTGTTACGGGAAAAAGGAAAGTAAAATAAAAGGAAAACACAAAGAAAAAAATTAACCTGTAATCAATCATGTCGCAGCTCGAAACCCTTCATAACATACAAGGAACCCTTCATAACATACAAGGATGAAAAAAAAAAAAAAAAAACCCCAAAATCAAAACTCAAAATGGGGAACAATCATTAAAATGTGCAAATAAAATGGAAAATAACTCACCAAATGATAGAAAACCACATAGAAAACCCAAAATTCAAAAAAGAGATTAATTTCTGTGGCCGGAAGTAAACATGAGCACAGAGGACCAGAGAGCACAGGCCAGAAGAGACTATGAAGATTCTAGAGAGAGAATGTTGTGGTCCAAATATATAAAAGAGCGTGCATGATATCTCAGGTAATTAAAGGGAGGGCATTTTTGGAAATTCGTTGGTATTTTGGACGAAAGTCACACTTTTAAAGAGCAGTGATATAAGTCATTTGGTTACTGCATGCAATATAATGTACCTTAAATTTAATGTCTTTCTCATACATTAATAGATTTTCACTCGGGAAGATCACTTAAAATAATGTAATAATAAAATTACTATAAATTTACAAAACATTAATAAAACTCAATAATCATGATATGTCAAACTATTAGTGTTAACCCAAAACTTTGTATATTAAAAAAAAATCGCCTAAAAGTATTAATAATACACGTGTAATAAAAAAAAACATATGATAAAGTAAATTTCACATTTAACATATAATTTTACACTTTGTAGCAATTGAGTCTCTTAGTCTATTCTTTCAATATCATAGAACTAAAAGGTTCATAAATTCCCACGTGGGGTTCCTATATGCTATTTTTGTCCAAAAACTCACTAAAGGCTCTTAAGATTTTGATTATTTGAAAATTGATATTGTGAAAAGTGATTTTGTAGAAGAATGTGTGGTTGAAAAGTAAGGAAGAGTTACAAATTTACATGCAACATTATTTTGAAAATGAATCTGAACGAAAACTGACTTTTGGGAAATCAATTCCAAGCGGGGCCTAGATCTCGTTAAAATGATTTTTGTACCACCCCTCACAAAAAAAAAAGATAAATAAATAAATAAGAACTATATCTATACCTACCCTTTAAGTCATAATAACAAATAAAATTTAAAAATAATTAAAAATGAAAAAAAAAAATTATGTTACCACCTTAACACCTATACCCATCACACCCGCAAATTCATAACGAAGTTCGAGAAATACTCCAATTTTAAAGAGATATATCGGGGTATGAGTCCTACAGGGCTGGAATAATAGCTGGAAAAAATAGAAAGCAATTGGAGAATGAAAAAATTTAACAAAATAGATAATATAACATTTACCGCACAGCGTATACCAACTAAAAATGGACAGACCCAAATATCTTTATTTATAACATTTTTGACTGGAAATTGTACCGCAATATAATTTCCTTATAATATATATATAGTGTAGATTTTATTAAATTATTCATGTTGGGTTGAGCGTGCAATGCCCTGGCTCGAGCTGTCGAGCAAGTTATTATTTAATCAGCTAAAAAATTTATGTGATTTGATAATTTTATTTCATATATGCATAAGGTTTGAGAACCTTAAAATAGTTCGCATATATTTTTAAACAATACTGTTATTAAATTTAAAAAAAAAAAGGAAAAAGAACATATGTACTCTTACTAATGAAAAATACATTATTTTTAAGCAAATATAATTTGTCCACAGTATACCATTGACAAATGACATACATACCAACCGTTAATTCGACTGACATACATACTAACAATTTATTATGGTTGACATACATAATAACCATCAATACGGTTGACAAACGTCCCATAATACATTTAACATACATACCAATCATTAAAAAATATCATTAAATATTTTTTAATTTGCTACATCCAATAAAAATTCGCAAAGTTGCTGAGGCTTTGACACCATCACCATATGGTCAGAATCATTTATCTTTGTACTTATCGCGGCCCCCATGTTTTTAACTTGCCAATATTGAAAATCAGTTGGTACAGATTTTATCGTCTGTTGCAATAACGTATGCACGCTTTACAGATCTATAGCCTTCAACAGAAAATGGACTTTGCTTTGACAAGTCTTCCATGAAAAGAGAAGTCGGTCTTAACAAAAAATTTGCTAATGCCTCGTCCTAAGATTGAAAATTGGCAAACTTACTGAGGCTTTGACACCATCACCATATGGTCAGAATCATTTATTTCTGTACTTATGGCGGCCCCAATGTTTTTAACTTGCCAACATTGAAAGTCAGTTGGTACAGCTTTTATCGTCTGTTGCAATAACGTATGCACGCTTTACAGATCCATAGCCTTCAACAGAAAATGGACTTTGCTTTGACAAGTCTTCCATGAAAAGAGAAGTCGGTCTTAACAAAAAATTTGCTAATGCCTCGTCCTAAGATTGAAAATTGGCAAACTTACTGAGGCTTTGACACCATCACCATATGGTCAGAATCATTTATTTCTGTACTTATGGCGGCCCCAATGTTTTTAACTTGCCAACATTGAAAGTCAGTTGGTACAGCTTTTATCGTCTGTTGCAATAACGTATGCACGCTTTACAGATCCATAGCCTTCAACAGAAAATGGACTTTGCTTTGACAAGTCTTCCATGAAAAGAGAAGTCGGTCTTAACAAAAAATTTGCTAATGCCTCGTCCTAAGATTGAAAATTGGCAAACTTACTGAGGCTTTGACACCATCACCATATGGTCAGAATCATTTATTTCTGTACTTATCGCGGCCCCAATGTTTTTAACTTGCCAACATTGAAAGTCAGTTGGTACAGCTTTTATCGTCTGTTGCAATAACGTATGCGCGCTTTACAGATCCATAGCCTTCAACAGAAAATGGACTTTGCTTTGACAAGTCTTCCATGAAAAGATAAGTCGGTCTTAACAACAAATTTGCTAATGCCTCGTCCTAAGATTGATTCCATAAAACTAATTAAAAACTGAAACTAACTGAAGATTTGAAGTTTGAGATTCTAGCTAGATCGGAAGAGCACACGTCTG
>CAVNYN010212975.1:0-14847 GCA_963692815.1 Nyctanthes arbor-tristis
ATGAAAAGTCAGATTGTTGATAAGACAATACATATTTTCTGAGAGTTGAAAACAAACATGAATGATAAGGTCAAGAATTTCATGTTAGTGAGGTCAAGGACCCAAATTTCAAATTTTAGTTGTGTTGCATATCAAGAACTCTGTGCACTCACCATTGTTAAGACTTAAGAACAATATGAGATATTATTAATAAAATTCTATAGCATTCTGATCAAAATATTTGTACTTATCTTATTTTTTCCATAAGCCTCAATGTTTTCTTTTTTGGTGCCTTATTCATTAGTATTATTTGTCTTTTTACCATGGTATACAAACCGCAAACGGCTCAATTAGAAAAGTAAGTGTATCTCAATGGAAGAGCTCGTCAACGGGAAAGATTTACCACAACAAAATAGCCATCAAACAAAGGACCTTAAAACTTCCTTTTACAGGAAAACAGGTTGAAATCTAATAATCTCACTGGATATAAATTTTTCTCCCTGATGATGATCTAACATTTTAAAGATCAGTTATAGGAAAAAACTACATTCCCTTGTGTAAAAATATGATTGACTTGGGTGTCAAATAAAATAATTGAGAAATAAATTATATAACTGGTTAGAATAACTTGAGACGGTAACATATGGATGAAATGAAAATATGATATTTCTTATGTGTTCGAAGGATCCTGATGCAAAAAATTGTTCAATTACGTGTCTTCTGTTCTTATTCTTTTTTCATTTGCTTTCTGTTGAAACATAGCGTCTTCCTTTGCTAGCTCAATTTAGCTTTATTTATTGCCTGAAATTACTATACATGATGCCTAAATTAAGGAAGCAGATGTAGAAAAAATACATAACACAGTTGAGAACATGTCGGTTTAAGTGTTCTTTAGCAATACTTCTCTGGAGCCTTAGGATGCAGCAAAGAGCATTGGAGGTAAACCCATCATATTTTAGAATTCTGGAGAATAACAGTAAATTGGCAACCCCTGTAATATGTAGCATAGCTTGAGCTAGAGGTAGTACCTATAATCCCTTCTTCATGAGTAACACTGTGAAACCATTTCTTTTCCTAAGAGAGTTTCTCAGGGATATACTACTCCTGCTAAAGTTTTTTGATTCATTCCTCAGAAAGTATATGAAGATATTCAATGTACTCAATGAAGAAACAAAAAGCTTTTCTATAACTGTGTTTTTTCAACCCTTTTTAAATTGTTCATTATCTTTACAACCCTCTTATTGCTAAAATAATAATTTTAGGCATCATCAAAATCATCTCTATATATGCAGGATTAGTGAAGGAACAGTAATATTAGGAAAATAAATGTTGCACTACTAAAAGAAATAATACCAGTGTTTAAAAGGGTAATCACTCATCACAAATATATGCAAAGCAAACGCCAAACAGAATCATTAAGTCACCAATCATGATTATTATTTAAGATACCAAGCCTTGACAGAATTGTGAATAAAGTGAATAGCTTTTCCAAGAATCCTCCTTGTCCAATCAATGTATCCTTGCAAAAACAGGCATAAATTTCTCAATCAAGCAAACAAAAATTTTGAGATTGAAAACGTAAACAAACAAAACTCCTTGAATTTTTAATTGGTATAATTTTGTATTGGCCATCTTTCCCATGAATCATAGAAAAGAAAAAAAAACACCTAGGTAGTAAATCTGACACTACAGCCATGAAATTCCAGTAATCATCATTTCCACCTGGCAACAATATGATACAGAACCTAACCAGTCGGCTCCGGTTCCAGTTTGCAATGCCCTCAACATCCCGATCTCATCGACTGTGAATTGATTGCAGCCACAAATTGCAGCATCCTCTTAAGAATCTCTTAGTGGGGCTTGGATTAGATAACGTGTGCTCTAAATAGGAAAAGAAAAAGGAAGAGGAAAAAAGATGGAGGGCGAGGAAAAGAAGAAGCAAGGTATCGGAGCAGGTGAAGCTCTAAGCGAAGTGGTATGGCGATGTAGTCGCAGAGTTTGAAAATGAAAAAAGAGAAGACTGAGATGGGCAAAATTGGAAAATAGAAAAATTGTCGTCCAATGGTACCTTGTGCTTTGAATGTTGTACAAAATCGGCTCTACAGTGCCAATTTCACTTAGCGCCTCATATATATTTAGGATTTAATAAAAAAGTCACATGTAGAGTAACTAATTAATTTAAAAAGTCACATTCTTTATATTAGAAACCCCACATATAGAAATTCATATGTTACATTTATGTAACTATATTAATTTAATACAAAAGTCACATATATAACCTACTAATTAAAAAGTCACACACAGCATTTATACAGTTATATATAAATTGAAAAATCACGTTTGTGTAACTACGTAATAAAAAGGCACAAAAATGGGATTCAAAAAAAAAGTCATAAATATAACCTACTAATTAAAAAGCCATATATAATATAATAATAAGGCCAATTATATATACACCACTTGTTTTACTAAACACACCACATTTTTATTAATGTGAACATCTCTAATCTTTGTGTCTTTTAGTGTTAAGCCACTAAAAGTTTCTTCTATATTTTTTTTCTCAAATTTTTTTACTTGACTATCCTCTTGTGTTCTTAATGATCGAATATATTTAAAAAAAAGATAATTTACAGCCACCGTCTCCAACCTTTCGACTTTTAATAGATTATGTCCCCAACCTTTAATTCTACTCCTAAAGTCCCCAACCTTTCCCAAAATCCTATGCCAGATCCCTATGGACAGAAACCATACATTCTAGGCGTTAGTCAACCCGTTGACTAAGAGTAATTTCAGTAACATATAAAAAACGAATATTTTAACTTAAAATAAAAAATTAAAAAAAAGATGGGTGAACCCCCCACCCCGTTGCCATATCCGGCAACCGTTTAAATGGCAGAAAATTTCTTTTTTTTGGGGGGGGGGGGTAGTCTTCCCCTTTTGCTTGCTACAGCAATGCAGCAAGCAAGGGGGAGACCCCTCCAGATGGCAGCAGATGAAGGGGGAAATGCATCAAAATTGGTGCCATTTCCAACGGGGTGGGGGTTCCCCATCTTTTTTTTTTTAATTTATTTTTAAATTAAAATATTCACTTTTTTATATGTTACCAAAATTACCCTTTGTCAATGAAAGAAAATTTCTTTTGGGAGAAGGGGTCTCCCCCTTGCTTGCTGCATCCCTGCCCGCCATTTTCGGTAGCCAAAGGGCTGTTGGAAATGGCAGCAGATGAGGGGGGAGAGGCACCAAAATTGGTGTCATTTTCGACAGCTTAAAGGCTGCCGCGTATGGCAACGAGGTGGGGGTTCCCCATCTTTTTTTTTAAATTTATTTTTAAATTAAAATATTCATTTTGTATATGTTACTGAAATTACCCTTTGTCAATGGGTTGACTAACGCCTAGAATGGATGGTTTCCGTCCATAGGGACCTAGCGGAGGATTTTGGAAAAGGTTGGGGACCCCCAGGAGTAGAATTAAAGGTTGGTGACATAATCTATTAAAAATGAAAATGTTGGAGACAGTAGCTATAAATTACCCTTAAAAAAAATTGATATGTATGCCTTAAGATGATATGAAAATACATAGTTTTGTATAATTAGACATTACATTTTGTTTAGTTAAAAATGTTAAGCAATTCCCATAATGAAATTTTTAGAATCTAGACATTGTTCGATGGAAGATGTCATCATAATAAGATGTTAAAAATAAAAATATGACAAAAATAAGTCAATGATTGAAGTGTAAAAAATTAAAAATATAAAGGAAGATGAGTATAATTAAATTGTGGTGTGGTTAGTAAAAGATATGGTGTTAGTATAACCACCATAATAATAATAACTATATCTCTAAGTACATATCAAGGAAAATCTTTTGACTTCCTTATTCACCCTTGTAATTTTTTGAAAAACATATTTTACCCTTCTAGACCAAAATATCCGCTCTTTTTTATTCTAACTTCCCAAATTGTTCTTCAACTATAATAATTTAAAGCCTTCTAAATTCTTTCCTTAATGACGACCTTTAATATTAATTCTCCACCTATTCATATGCATGTTTAGCTCTTCATTTTTCATATCATTAATTGATTATTATAATTAATGCAAAACCCTTTATTTCATGCATTCACATTAATCATCAATTGAAAAAAAAAATCATCGACTGAAAACATTTTATTTTATACGCTCAAAAAAAAATCCAACAATTTAATGCTCTCCTCATTTCCAATCAAATAGATGAATCTAAGTGATAGTTCGATTCTGTAAGATTTAGTTCTCTAAGAAATTAGAAATATGAAATATTTGACCTTCATTTTTTAAAGACCCTATAAATAACATGCACTTAATCTCTACTTTAGAAGACAATTTTGAAATACCAGGGGCCCAAACTTGCTATCTAGTGGGTTCAATTGAAGTTTTTTAATAATAATAATAATAATAATAGAATAAATTACACAAAAGTCAAATTCCATATAGCAAAAGCCAAAAATTTCATTTTTTTCATAAAGTCCAACTGCAGCAAGAATTTACTCATGAACGGACAAAAATACCCCTAGTTTTAGACATTGATGCCCGAAATTGAATTGTCCACATTTTCCATACGCTATGGTCTAGATCTATATACATTCTTATTCTGCAGCGTATAATCTGGCGTTAGAATTTCAGAATTGAGGCAGCATCAAACCATCTAGAGTTGTGCACACTTTAACTAGTCGGCGAGGTTAGCATAATGGTTGTTGCCCACTCTGTCAGCTGCTTTATACAATGTGAAATGGCTTAACATTGTCTAACCAGCTACTCTAGTTCACATATACCCTAGTGTAACATAATGTCAAACTAATGATCTACAACACACATGACGGGAAGATGAATGTCGGTTAACTGTGAGGTGGAATGAGAAAAAATGGGGAGTGGGTGACATCACTTGAGCAATCGCGGAGCAGACTTTGGCGTGGGGAGTGGGCTCGGCTGACTTACGATCAGGCTGCAATGGTGCTGAAGTTTGGAGCAGATCGGACAGCATTCTTGGTCTCAGAAGCTCAGGTCAGAATTCCTCCAAACTACACCCAAATGCTTGCTTTCATCCTCAAATCCGTGGATTTTCTTTGCACATTGGATTCGGTTTAAAACTAAGCTTATGTTGGAAGTTTCATGTTTTTCAAAGTGTCCATAACAAGTCTAATCGTCTTGATGTGAATCAAACCGCTTACCTTAAATGAAAACAAAGGAAATCAGGGTTATATGCGTTATTGTAATGGTTGAATATTGCTATATTCGGACTTAAAAAAAATTTTCGCCGTTTTCAACAATACATAGTTACTTTTCGCCGTTTCTGAAAATATCCCATAATAATAATAATTTATAAATTATTATTATTATTATTATAGGCCATAACGGTCGTATTAAAAAAAAAAGAAAAAAGAAAAAAAAAGACATTTTTCCTAGGCACTTGATCTTGACAAATTAGGTTTACTATTTCAAGAAGTAAACAAACTTTACTCAATGATGATGGATTTCATAATCAAAGAGTAAGTTACATATTTCAAGAAGTAAATAAAATAGACTCAATGATCAATCTCATAATCATACCACCAATACCGGAGTGTGAAGCTCTTTCAAATGAGGAAATAATTTTACAAGTGATAGAGAGTTACATATAGTCGAATGATGAGAAATTATTACATGAATGAAGTAAATAATTAAGGCGCGGTAGTGCTATGAGAAATTGAAAGGTGATTAATGTATTGGGCATGGTTACTCTTTTGCTAAGTCAAATGTTTGATATGACCCGATACATTTTACTTAATTAAATTAATTATCAACAACAACATTGTTCATATTTTGCTATATTGATTTACTTTATTAGTTAATTAATGTATATGTTTATTTCAATACGTTGTTTGAAAAAGGAATTTCAAAATAATGTGCAACGCATGTTAGTTATAACGAGTTGAATTAAAAAGTTTTATATGAAAGTTGAAAAGTCACACTGTATTAATATTTAATAAAAAATCACACACACACATGCATATATATTTTGAGGAAAAAAATTACATATATTAAAGCAAATGAAAATGCAAATATTTGTAGGAAGTTAGTGGGTTTGGGCGGTATTCCATAGACGAATGGGCTTAGTGTATGGCTTTACAACGTGGTAGGTGGGTGTGTTGATATGTTTAGCGGTATTTCACACTTTGATCGTATTTTCAAAGGTTTTCTCCTTTTTTTTTTTTTTTTGATAGAAGTATTTTTCAAAGTTTTTAACTTTAAATAAATTACAGTGACCAACCTAATTTCCTCATAAGCGGTCCGATTTGGCCCTTTTTGACATATTTTCAAACTAAGTCGCTTACATTAGTTTGAAAAACTCTCAAACCAAAACCAAAACCATTTTAACTGGTTGAGTAAATCTTAAACCTAAACTAAACGGTTTGATCCAATTATAAACTACCGTTTCACTACAAAGTTCTTTCGCAGTTCACGTTAATTAAATCATTAATAATATTCGTTAATAAATATAATGCAATTTTACCACAAATTCTTTTCCTATTCACTTTGACAAAGTATAATATTTTCCCTTTAATAATGAAATTAATTAATTAAAATTAAACAAAGCACAAATATCAAATTATAATAAAGTTAAATAAAAACTTAATCACACTTAAAAGTCAAGAGAATTTAAAAAGACAACAAACTTTAATGGAAGCTGAGCACCTAAGCCTAGACTCGGTTGATATGAAAAATTTATAGAAAACAATAAAAGCTACTAACACTTTGTTTGTTTACTATTTAAAACCCAACATTATTTATCAACTAATTTAAATTTTAAATTTTTGCCACGTAACAGCACACCATCAAACCACATATTTGATATGATGTAACCTTTCACATTATTTTAATCATTACCTCCACATGACATCATTACGTAACGACACCTATATAAAATTTGGAATTTTATATCCATTTAAAAATTTCTCCAACTAAAAATGGTTGCCAAACATAGTGTAACTATTTATAGTCTCGTTCTCCTGCAAGACGCTTATGTCGCACGGTTCTTAGTGGAACCCACATGGGATCTACATAGGAATTCCCTGGCACACAACATTGGCGTAATTATAGCTCTGTTGATTTATTTTTCATCTGACCCAAATCTACAAAACGACATTTTTTAGCTTACATTCTGTATATTACCAAACACATCAAGATTGTAATTTTAAGTATCAAATTCTTTTAATCTTTGTATACATGATATGCTTTCATATTTTTCTAGAAGGATCTAGAAGACGAGCATGTAGACTGTTTTAATAGAATTCTCTACAATCCCTTCAACAACTAAAAGAAATGGAATACTATAGAAGCTTCGTTTAAAATAATCTTCTACAAAAATCTTAGATATTATTATAGAGAATTTTAGAGATTATTATAGAGAATTTTAGAGAAGACAAGATGTTAAGCTCATGAATTAACTTCAATCAATCATTAACATCTTTAGTTCTAGGTTTGTTAAACTTTTCGAGGATCCGAATCGGGGTCCGTTTGGCTATAATTATAATTGATTATACTTGATTTTGATTATAGAAATGCGCACCTCATACAAATGTGATGTTTCCTCTCAAATCCATGTGAGGTGTAAGTTTTTGCAGTTGACACCTAACAAATTTATAATTTAAACCAATTATAATTGGTTGTCAATGAACCTTGAACATATTGCATGTTTGTCCCTATAGATATGACTTTTGAGAATATAGGTTCAAAGATAATATTTCATCCATTTCAAATATATAATCTACTATTCTTTGTTGAGATGTCTCAAATATATATATATATAGTGCACTTTCTTTATTAAGAAAATTAATTCATTATTTTACTAATTTATCCTGATTTAATACTTAGTTGAAACTATCAATTTTAAATTCTACTTACTAAATAAGGGTAAATTAAAAACACGGATCGTAAAATTTATGTTTCTAATACAATTCTTAATTCACATAAAGAAGCAAAGTGAATTATATTTATTTGAGACGGATGGAGTAATATATAGAATTGTGAAGAAACGATTTTTTTTGGAAAGTTTGGTAAATATGGAAACTAATTTGATTATTAGAAGCCAATGAGTCCTTAGCCCGTTTAGTGCGGGGCTAAAGTTGAAGACATGGTTCAATTCCCTCTCTATGTTGGAATTTGCCTACATTATATTGTAGTTTGTAGTCTTTTCTATAGTGGGTTTGTATTGGATTTATTTGCGTTGTGATCCACTAGAACATATATTTATATGTCTTTGCACTATTATAATGCAGATAGTAATTGTATTTAAAAAAAAATTGATTATTAGAAAATTAGTGGGGGTTCGCAAACCATAAAATTAAATTAAATTTAGCATAACAGGGAAAATGCTATTCTTAGGGAAGCTTCTACAAAATGATTTATAAAAAATGGTGATTTTAATATCTTATCCCTATCTTGTATAATTAGAGAAAAATAATTTAAAGTTAGTGGTATAATAAGAAGATGGTCGAATGGGTATTCGAAATGCATGGGGTTTAATTTCATATATTAGCTCTGAAAAAATAATAATAAATAAATAATAATGATAAAAGAACTATTTTCAAATTCAAGTTAAAAAAAAAAATCTTTTGCTGTTCAAACACACAAAAGATATTTTGCAAGTTAAATGGTAAAAAAATTACCTGAAAATGGCAAATCTCTTAAGTCGTAAGAAAATAGGGTAATTTACACTTAACGTCCTAACTTTTCGATAGTTAATAGATCACGTCGCTAACCTTCATTTTTTTGTGGGGTTCTCAACCTTTAAAGAAATCCTCATTTACATCCCTACTAACGGATTCCATCCGATTTCACCATTAACCATCCAACTTTTCAAATTAAAAAAAAAAATTTATTGGGGGAGGGTGACTTCCCCCTTTTGATTTTAGGCTTTCTTATTTGATACTACGCAATGATGTTGACAGGTATTTGTGCATCTCTTCCTGATGTATCTCTTGCGCCATTTGCTAATTAATTTGGGAAAGGGGTATAATAATAATAATAATAATAATAATAATAATAATAATAATAATAATAATAATAATAATAATAATAATAATAATAATATAATCAGTTGAATATAATCAGTTGATTGACATCGTTAATGCATCTCTTTCTCTCTTCATAATTCAATTTTTTGCCTATATATCCAATGTGATTGAAAATCAAAATTGAGTTGCCCACTTTTTTTGTGAGTCACGGTTTGTGTCAATCATATTTTTAATTCATTTGGACAAAATAGTTTAATCCTTTTTGTGAATCTTTTGTTAAAAGGTATTATCGTATTTTACGTTCTAGCGAGTACTTCATATGGCAAGGTTTGTGGATCCAACAACCACACAGTTAATTTTTCATTAATTGTTTAGATTGTTCAGTTTAGTAGGTAACATGTCGGGACACAAAGTTATGAGGGGATGTATCTCCCTCTATATATGAATATCAATGCATCTCCTAACAATTATTTAACGATGCTAAGTAAATTAGAAACTTGTCTCCAGTTTATATAAATATATTTTTACATTAACATAAGAATTTAACTACAATGTCACACATGTCCACATTGTAGTTTTTTTATGAGAATTCATTTTTCGAAATTAATATTTTTGTGAGAGTCTGTGGGGAAAAAGAAATAGGGTGACATTTGGAAAATTGTGAAAATAATTTTTAAGGGAATAACGTGATTGCTAATGAAATTTAATTTATAACAAACTTTTTAGAAAATTTAAAATTTTATTGAATAGGTAAAAAATATATATAGTAGCTAAATATCTTTGGTATCTATTAGAAGATTATTTGGTTGTGCAGGATAAATTTAGCCAATTTTAGTCTGTTATATTTATATTTCAAAGTACATACAAAATGAACCAAAAATATGTAATACTTGTGAATTCTATGAAAAAATGTAGATAAAATAAAATTGTTTAATGAATTCCTATTTCAAAATTTTACCGGTCTTTTGGTTTTCACTTGCTTCTTAGAAGTATCAGAACTTCATTAAATACGAACATGTTATTTTAATTATGACATATATTCAAAGTTTCATGATACTTTTTCATTTTTAGGGTGTGACACTTTTTTTTTTTTTTGAATATATGATATTGTGATACTTATCACCATGGCTTTAAATATCCACCAATTACACCACCACCATCACTGTAATTGGCGTCAAAATTCAAAAATATTGACGCTTTCTTAGTTAGGGATGCATAACGAGCTGGCCGGCTAGGGTTGCCCGTGGCCAAGCCCGAACTGAGCTGGCTCGTGGCTCGTTTAAGACGAGCCCGAGCCCAAGCCGAGCCCCAAACTCAGGGGCGAGCCCAAGCCCGAGCCAGGCCAGCCGGTTTGGCTCGACGGGCCAAACGGGCCAGCCTATTAAGGCCCGTGTCAAACTTAGATAACGAAACAAAAAATTAAACTAAGGCAGGAAAAAAATTAAAAAAAAAGCCGGGCTCCTGCTCTGGTGGGAAAAGGCCAAAGCCAAAGCCCGAGTAGAGCCTAATTTTCACGGCCGAGCCGAGCCGAGCCGGCCTCTGGCTCGGGCTTTTTAGGCTCGATATCAAAAAGCCCGAGCCTAATTTATGGCACATGCTCGGCTCGTTGACATGCCTATTCTTAGCCATACGTTCACTCACTACCACTACGTACCATCAAATGCTGGTTACCAAAATTGTAGAAGTAAGTGATAGAAACTGAAATCTAAAAATAATCTTCAGCCACACGTTTGGCGGGAGATCGTGATTGAACAAATATTTGCAAACAAAATCAAATCCCTAATAAAAGTCAAAATAAAAATCCCAAACCTACCGGACAATTAAATGGAAAAAAATTAAAATCAAAGTAATCAATAAATACATACATATATGCACATGTGTATTTAGTGGGAACTCAAGTTTCGATTAACACTATATATTATAGTATCATATAATATTATATGACCATGTGACGTGCATAGAGACACGCCACATGTGGAGTGCAATAATAGTTTCCCTTAAATTTAAGGGAAAGAGTCTCCCCCAAGTATAGGAGAAATCGTGGGAAATGTATTCAGAGTACCAAAATCAGGGTAAAGGTGACCCGCCTTATCCTAATTACTTAATCATCCTTTTTCTTTTAAAAAAAAAAAAAGGGACAATATATAGTCAATCCAATTACCATGCCCCAACATTTTGGCAGGGCAGGATGGGGTCCAACTAACCCAAATCTGTTCCATTGCCATCCCGATTTTATGCACAAGTCAATATTGGATCTTGCCTGATGACTTTTTCTACCATAATAGTTGAAATTTTTACCGTTGACGACCTCCCTAATATGATGGCATGTGATTTTAGAACCAAAAAAACTTTGTTTGACTTACCAATTGCCATTGCCAATACTTTTTGTGCCCTTCGAACATACAACATGCCAGATGCACCATGATGAATAATTTGGAAATTTTGCATGTTATTTTCTCACAATTCGTCAAATTTTGACAAAGAAATTCTAATTTCTAACATAGTTGAGGCCCATTTTTAGGGAAAAAATCAATCTTGACAAAATCAACATCGTATTATATATGAAAAAAGAAAATAATCAAATGTCATGAATCACGATGATTATCGTATGAAGCTTTGTCGTCATTGTCGTCTCTACCACATGGAGATCTCATTTTCAAATAAAATAATAATCTTTAATTTAATTTAAAGTGGAAAACTTGGAGGAAAATTTGATTATAGATTTTTGGATTTTTTTAAATTCACGTTAACTAAATAAAGTACCACTTTTTGGATATTCTGTTTAGCTGCAAAAAATAAAAAGGTTTTTTCTTTTATTGAACGATGATGCCTATGCCCCTTGGTTAATATATATATATATATATCTACATTATCTTTTTTACTAAACACACCACATTTTAATTAATGTGAATGTCTCTAATTTTTGTTCCTTATAACATTTATACCCCTAAACGTTTTTGGTACATTTTTTCTCGGATTTTTGGATTAATTATCATCTCTTGTTCTTCATTTTTTTTTTTTTTGTTGAATGGACATGCATCTCATGTTCTTAATGATCGCTATATTTGAGAATTTTTATTTGTGTACCTAAGGTCATATGAAAACATGTAGTGGTATATTGTTAAAACTTTTTTCATTTATTTTAAAATTTTAGGCAACTCTCCCAACGAAATTTTAAAAATCAAGACATCATTCTGTACAAGATGTCATAATAATAAAATGTTAAAAATAAAAATATGATATAAGTAAGGTAATGGTATAATTTTAAAGATTAAAAAAATACGATATCAATATATATAATCACACATTATTGAAGCACATATAACAACTCATTGGTAAAAAAATTCAAAATTTTGGATAAATCGGAAAATGACCTCAAAAATGAGGGTGAAATTTGTACCTTCCCCCAAGAAATGACATCAGAGAAATTCTAATGTTACAATGAAGAGAAAAATTTAGAGGGAAAAATCTATTTTCAAATAATATATAAGAGAAACTTTGGGCAGAAAGTACAAAGGCAACCATTAATTGGTTGTAACTTGTATTTTAAAAAGCTCGCATAGACGATATTTATGTTCAAAATTTAAACTCGACACTTTACACTTTATCACGCATTTATTGTATTTTATACAAATTTATGCACTTAAGTACAACTAAACTCAAAACTCGATTTCAACTTTTTTCACTCATTACGCTTTTTTAAACACTGGTTATAACACATCTTCCTTGTAGACAAAAAAAGATGAGGGGAAATTAAGGAAAAAAGAGGCCAAATTAGTTGCATGTGGGGAAAAAAAACCCCAAAAACCAAGAAATGCTCTTATTCGTTTTCCCCCAAAAAACAAAAAGGCTCTTACCCCACCCCCCACCGCACATAAGTTTTGAAATGAAAAATCTCACATTTGACTCAATAAAAAATCAACACATGTATCCCTTGCTACATGTCCCCCTTTTATTCTACAACCTCATTTGCGGACACTGTAGTGGTCGGCCTTCCTATGGAGAGGTCACATCTACATAGCTCCCTGTTATTGGGGAATTAGGGTGCGGAAATGGCAGCCAAAGTGCTGCCAGAAATTGCAGCACATAAAGAGGGGAAGTCTCCCCCATTTTGCAACTTTGTGCTGCCAGAAATGGCAGATCCGACGGCCACTCTTGGGAGGGGGTTCTTTTTTTAATTATTATTTATAAACGTTTTTTAAGTTAAAAAGTTAAAGAATATAACGGTCGTTTTTATAGAAAGTTAACGGAATAGTGATAAAAATGACATTTTCTACAAATTTATGGAAAGTTGGGAACCCAAGATGTCGAAAAAAAGATTAGAGACCTAACTGATACTTAACTCAAAGATATGGACGATTTGTGAAATTAACCCTTTTCTAGAAGGCAAATACAAAACAAAGTACAATAATGAATGAAATGCAGAAAGTGATCGTGAAAGGAGGGAAAAAAAGGTAAACAAAAGACAAAAAAAAAATGTACAATTGATTAGATTAAAAAAAAAAAGAAGAATATATAATATTCTATTAACATCACGTTATATATACTGAACTCATTTACACATTCGCTTTCATTTCACTCTTCTTGCCATTTCATCATTCTCCTCGTGTCCTTTCACAAAACAAAACCTCCCTCATGTCCTTTCACAAAACAAAACCCATACCAACTTCATATCCAAGATCTTTTGTTAAGTGCAAAACAAAAGCCATCTCAGCTTCACATTCAAGGTCTTTTGTTCATGGTAAAAAAGTATTTACATTTTTTTTCTTCCTTTTTTTTTCCTTGTAAAACATCCACAGGTAGTCTTTTCTTCATCTCAATGTTTGATATGATTGTTATTGTTTCATCCTAACAGCTTAATTCATTTTGTCATAATTGATCAAGATGACTTCCCCATACTCTCTCATACCCGAGATTAATCCTGGTCCTAAGCAACGAAAATGGACAGCTAAAGTTATTGTCGTTGGAAAAACGCCACCTAGAAAGTCTAAAAACAATGGTGCCAGATTCCAAAATTTGCTACTAATGGATCTCCAGGTATGAAAATCTGCATGTCACCTATTTTATTTGGATAGAAAAACTTGAAAGCTAAAGATTAAATTAGACTCTGTTTTTTCTAATTGAAGTCTAATATCTAAAAATTTCTGTTTCTACTTACTGGAAAATTGTTTTTCCTAATAGAAATTTGAAATGTAAAATGTAAACTGTAAACTGTATGTGTCTACTTACTTGGAAAGCATTACAAAGGGGGATAATGTGGTAATTCTACCTCATTTCTCAAAACTTTTGTACTCTGTTAAGTTACCGGAAAAATAGCTTTCTGTGTTTTACAAAATTTGTTGCAAGTGTAAGAACTCACTTAATTTAGTAGAAAATTGTCACTTATCTTAACTAGAAATGTTGAAAGCCGACACTCTATTTTTAAGTCCACACTTTTACCGGACATTCTCCTATTATGAGTGCTTAGTTAATTACTGGAAAAGTGACAAATTTGTTCAATTCTTCAACTTTTGCCTTGTTATATCAAAGTATAATTCGTCTCATACACATTATTTTATTAAAGTAGGTACTAAGTTTGTCTTCTTAAATTCTGAGTTATTTAATTCTCAAAAGTTATGCCTCATTCAAAATCTTTTATAAGTTTCTGCAAAAGTAACTTGTTTACACCATTCAACATGAAAGTATAACTGCATGCCTCGTAAAAACTAATGAAAATTGTTTTTTAGGGGAATACAATTCAAGGAACATTATGGGAAGAATCTGTTAGTGCTTTTGAGAAAGATCTTATTCCAGCAAAAACATATCTTATCTCAAATGCTCAGGTGAAAAAAAACTTCAGACC
>CAVNYN010212976.1:0-50898 GCA_963692815.1 Nyctanthes arbor-tristis
CCCATTTCGTCATCATCGTCGAGCAACCCAGCATTGGCCGCCACCTTAACCAGCAGCTTCTCCCTCTTGAGTAGCTTTACGAGGGTATAACAAAAAGAAGTGATAAGTTACAATAGGTAGTAAAACTGTAATAAGAAATGGTAATGAAGACAACACAATTGAAACATTGTAATGAAAGAGCAAAGAAGCACCAGCATGCAGTCCAAGTAACGCATAATTGGCAAGACCTCTATTATGCAAGCAAAGAGGAGTTTTGTTGGAAACAAAAAGGGAAACATCACCATTGTTTAGGAATAGCATCTGTATTCAGCAAGTCACAGGCTACAAATTCCAGAAACACAAGACCGGTGATGAAACAAAAATGTACAGAGACATATGCAATATAAGACTAGGAAGTAGGACCTAAAAGAAAGCACAAGCCATCAAACAGAGTTGCAGTGAAAAGAAACAGGTGTACACCAGCCAAAAAACAGCAACAAGTAGCATAATTCTGGAGAAGAATGATTGTTGATAGATGAATAGTGAGTGAAATAAAATCTCCTGCTGTTGTCCTAGTTTGAGTGCATAGATGGTGGTTCCTTATTAAAGCTTTTGTTTAATGTCCCATGGGAAGCAACAAAACATAAAAATTGATTCATGATAATGACATCAAATTCAATCATGGCTTACCTTTGCTTGAAGAACTGCATAGCTTGCTACATCAGGGGCATCTATTGGAACTTGTTGAGCCATTTCATCCGTTGCCGAAGCCAATTCAGACGTGTGCTCTTCCGATCTAGAAAGTTCTGGCCCCCTTTAACATCCGGCCAACTGCGCGCTCATGGCCTCTGTCTGTTCCTAGAACCTCCCGGAAAATGGCCCTCTCATCGAACTGCTCGCCAGTCAACGCAGCTTGGGCCATATATGTGTCACGTGCTTCAAGTAGCCGGTTCTAGAAATGAAGGTAGTATGCCATAGTTAGCTAGGAATGAAAAATAGACAAAACAACGGAAGAAAGTCGTAGTTACATAGTCAGCTCTTGCAGCTTCATTGACCCATTCGCCGGTATTTCTGTTGGTTTGAAAATCATGAAATGAGGCAATGATGCCCAGATCTCCGTCACACTCGTACTCATCCTAGTTCTCAGCTCTGTCCTACATAAATGAAGTGGATAGTTTAGCAAACACCGTGTCTCTAGGAAAATGGATTAGAAAAACTATACAATTATTCTAATATACGGCACCTTCATGTGTAAGTAGACATAAAATTGAGCAAACAATGAATACATATGAGAATAATTAGTTCACGTCCAACATGAAACTGCTGAAAATACAGTCGATTAGCTTCCTTAATTAAATGGATGAATATTTGACAAGCATATTTCCTGTTTTGTATTCCATTGATGTTATTTATATATTTCATGGAGGTTGAGTTGGGATTAAAGGGTCCGTTGCAGTTTTTTTATTTAAATTTTAGAATTGAATCTTGAAGGATAATTAGGTGTAAAACTCTCTAAGTGTTAACTCTGTTTTTTCATTACCTACATCGGTAATTGCTTAATTGAAGTACTCAAAAAGTAGAAATCGCCCCAAAAAGTCAGCTTTCTATGTTATCATCCATCACTAATCTATTTATATATTTTTAGCTCATCAGTCATTACCATCCTTCTAACTCTCCTGGATTCTGACAATTCCCCAACACTTCAACATATACAAAGACCCAAAACCAGCAAACACATAACCCATTACAGCCATGGAAAATATTATTTTGTATCATTTATTATAATGTTTACAGTACATTTTTGTGTGTGCGCCAGAGAGTAAATAGGTAGGGATAAACTAGGACTTGCACTTTACTCTTTTCTCTGCTAAGAAATGCATTATTGGTGGCACACTTTTATCACTATGTTCTGGTTGCTTTACAAAGAGTTATGGCCCTGAAATTTTCAGCACCCAAAATAACTGTCTAAACTGAAAATGACTTGTCACTGAGACGTTAGAACTTTGGATTTTTCAAACTACAAGTAGGTGTATGCATTTAAGATATTCAAATTCTATCTCATGTCCCAGTGATGGTTATTCATTTTTTAAGGTGATGAGATGATGATTGGGATGGAGTAGTTGATAAAGAATGATGGTGATGACCATGATGGAAACAATCAGACAATGTTGAGGTGCAAAGTGGTGTCAAAATGAGTCTGGTCAGTCTAGGTAGCAATTGTTAAAGCAACTGGTATTGGACTTGTAGGGTAAGAAGTCATAAGGATTTCCCTGTTAGTATGTCAATTTTTATCGATGGAATGCTGGTTGAGATGATTAACCTATGTCATCGATAAAAATTGCCATGCCCTCGACTTCATGGCATTGATCTCATTAACCACATTTGACATATTACTCCAAGGTTGATTCACACTTGACTGGCACATAAATAATCGATATGTACTCACCTGACTCACACTGCCCAGGTACTCTCTTGCCCGGCCGTCGTGGCGGATCTTCCCCAGCTTCTCCACCTTGTGACATTACATCTGCCATGCTTCGCCTACAGTCAGTGCCACATATGGTCATATGGAGAGAGCAAAAGGGTAAACATGAAATGAAGTATGGATGCATATAAAATACAGCAACTATCTGATTTTATAGTTTACATTTGAACCTATCTGACCCCAAATAAAGTAAAAGACAGGAAGTAGAGCAGTGAAATATGCACAAAAAATGGAAGAATGAATGAGAAAAATTTAACAGAAGATGAAGAAAAAGGATAAGGAAATGAGACAGAGAGTTGAAATAATTTGGTTTCTTCAGATTTCAGCCACAGGCGATTCATAATTATCGTACAGCGGGTCAATAATAAGGGATAACTGATAGAAAACAACAGTTGGTTTATGAGGATTTTGTCCCAATGTCTCTTCTCCTTCCCGGTTTTGGAGGAGTTATCTCGAGATTAACAACATGGTTTTGAAGGATTCTGTAATTCTTGTGCAAATGTTCTATAGTACCGAGCCAAACTCATAACGAAAATACAGAATCGAAATAAAATTTTAAGCTAACAGCCCAACTTTAGAACACCTTGGAACATTAGTGTAACATTAAATATCAAATGGCTAAGATGTTATTGAAAACTGAATTCACTTAGCATGTGTTCTAAATTTTATATGTATTCAACTCAACTTTTAAAGCATAAATCTGATATGAAAGATAATTTTCATATCTCAAGTGTGACACCACTGTCCGTGTCAAGCCTACTGTCACATTTTCAACAAGTTTCGTCAACACTTACAGCAAACCTATGCCTACACTAGTAGCTTGTACGGATAAGTAATTGAATAAGTGGATTACAAAATTCTCATAAGTTTTAACTCTACTAAAGCCTCATAGTAAGACTCTCCCACTTCAACTAAGTCAATACATAAATCATGACGACTAACAGTGGAATTTGCATTTCATATTTCCAGAAGCTATAGTACATGTGTTTGTATACAATTAAACTAAGTGGGGAGAACCCAAGAAAGTTTGAAAAATTGATTGAGATGAATAAGGGAAAAATGCACGGTGAAGCATAAGAGTAGAATATGCATTTCTAATTTCCATGTGCTATAGTATATGTCTAAGTATACAATTAAAAAGTAGAGAGAACTCAAGAATGTATGAAAAGACTTAGAATAATGATCGACAAGAATAAAAAAAAAATTGGACAGATTTCTAATACCCGTCCTTCACATAAGCAGCCAACAAGCAAAGATTCAAAATTCAGCAGATATTCCGCACAAAATAATAAAAATATAAAATCTGACCCATCAGACTCTCCTATAAGCCTACACTTTTACATGAAATTCATTTCTAAAATTCAGCAGATATTCTTTATGAAAAGTAGCCTGCGATAGTGAGAGATAACACACCCATTATAGTTTAATGTTAACGCAAAAGATGATCTTCCACTAACTTTTGTTATAATTCCAAAACCCACTTTCAGTAAAGGACTTATGGGGCTTAAGGATGGCCAAGTAAAACATTCACTTCATAGTGCTAATATTCTGTAAAGAGGATAAAAGGAGAGTATATCGACAAATAACTAAACACAGAATGCCTTGGGTTCTGCTGATTGCATATAACTAAACAAAAGAGTGCTCTATATTGCTTGTGGGAAGGAAAGAAGAAAGGAGGACTCCACTGCTTTTATTGTTTTGTATAGTTTCACATGCAAAACAAAGGTACAAAAGTTGAGAAGAAAGTTTTCTATTAATTAATATTAACCTGGCTACTACATAGTAGGCTTGAGCCCCATCATAAAGACTCTGTATTTCAAACACCCATATGTCATATTTAACCCCAATGGCCTCTTTTAAAGGAAGTTGAAAAAAATACTCATTCCTAACAACACTAAACAAATCCATTTCAAGAGCCAAAAGGTGCTGTATGTTTTTTTTTTCCCTTTCTAATTTTTTCCCCTACCAATACTCTGTCATTCATTTTCCTTGTAGCTTATTAATGGACACTCTAAAAGCTACACTGCATTATGGACTTCCTATAACAATCAAGACCCGCTAACATTTTGTGCTGATTAGTTCATCCTCGCTTCTCCCCTATGAGTACATTGAACTGGATGAGGGCAGAGCTTTGAGCCGAGATGGGTGAAGAACATGTAAGAGGGAAGCAAAAACCCAGGAGTCTAAGTAACTAGCATCAGCGGGTAGTCGCCCAAATCTAAGCCAGGAAGACATTTTGTGGTTACGAGCACTGGTTTAGAAAAAAAAAATCAATCTCACCTGGATCGCAGATTGAGAGCGTAAGGCAAAAAAATGGAGGGGAACTCGCCTGATCGATTGGGTTGAAGCAACTAATTACAGCACCTTGTCGATTTTCCCCTCGCCTCTGCTGGCCAAAAACGAAGTTCATTTTGGGGTTGGGTGTAGATAATGGCGGAAAGCTCTGGATTGTGGTGGTACTTGGGTCCAAAACGTGTCAGTTGTGGTGTGACCAAAACTGATGAACCCCCGCCCTCCTGGATAAGTCCCACGTCTGGCGCGAAATTTAGACTAAAAAAATATAGAAACTGGCACCACACCATGCCTTACAGTGTCTAGTAGATTTGGAGGGAACGACCATTATTACTTATTAGTATATTACCTGTGGATTGTACGGGATAAAAAAAAACTATTTTATTAAAAAATGACATATTTATGAATTCTAAACAATTGCAAGAAAGACATAGTGAAATAGATATTATAACCGAATAAAGTCTATAATACATATATGTAGTCAAGTTTATTGATAGTCTTTTTTTAAGGGTATACGATAGTTATATATATATATATATATCTATATATATATACACATATGAGTATTATATTTACTTACTATATCTAAGCTAACATATCATTACTGTATAAAATAAATAATAAATATATAAGTTTATCATCATTAAGAATGTTATAAAATTGTTTTCTAAATCAACTGATTACAAAAGTTTCATAAGAATGTCATCACTAATAGTAATAAATTTGATTAAGTTGTTGAAACCACCAAATAATTAATGAAAGATAGTTAAAAAAATTAAAATAGTTAAAGTATTTAATTATTTCTAGAAAGTTAATTATTTGATACAATATGCAACTGAGAATTATAAACATATCTTCAAATTATTTTGAATGAAAATATTATGAGAATCGAAGGTTACTTTAATAATTGTATATACCAAATGATGATAGTGATGCTTAGTGTGCAATAGATATCAAAGTTCATAAAAATTTTAGGCGAATTATGTCTAAAAAAAGAGCATGTAAATCTAATTGTTTGTTGTTTTGAAAATGTGGAGAATTACAAACACTTTAAACTTTCTTTTTAACAAAATATTACACATAAAGGATTGCCAAAAAAAATACATGCTCAAAGTATATTAAAATCCGTGTAAATAGTTTTGTTAATATAAAAATATATTTTTAAATTAACTAAAAGGAAAAAAAAACTTTGTAAATGAATACATAAACACGATGAAAACATAATGCGCATAAAGTATGTAGATGAAAACATAAACACGATTTTGAAAAATATTTCCACACAAAAAATAGAGTTCGTACTGTTCTCATCATCATCTAATATCCTTCTCTTTCCCTATCTCTCCTGTTTGTGTGTGTGTGTGTGTGTATATATATATATATATACAAAAAAAATACTGCACAATGCTTTAAGGGTATGAATTATATTTTTTGTGTTTTTTTTTTAACTGATTATCATATGCAACTTTCCTAATTCTAAAAATAAAGAAAATTACGTAACTAAAAATAGTAATTACCAAAAAAAAAGTTGACTACATTTAATATGCCAAAATACTTGTCATATATATGCATCGATTAATGTCACTTTAACAATGGACTGACGGCAAAAAACTCAAAAGGTACTTTAGTTTTACTATCGGTTGTGTAAAGCTTAATCAGAGTCACTATCGTCCACGGGCCGCTCAATATTATGATCATCTTCGTCATCGCTACCATGTTCCGCTTCAACATCCTCATACTCTGCTATAGTGTCATCCGCCACGTCATCATCCTCGTCTTCGGTTCTGACGTGTCAGTGTTTACACCATAAGAGGTTGGCATTTCGAATACCTCGTCCACCGGCCTGTTGTGGTTGCCCAGTTCCACTCGCTCTATGTTGCCGAGGTCTAAAAAAAGGGAAAACTGAGCTGAGTTATCTGGGTGTATCAGATCTATCTCTGTTGAGTCCTCAGTCGAGACACCCGTTGCGAAACTAGGGTAGACCTTATTCACAACTCACCAGTTTGGCCTGTGAGACGGATCGGCTGTGTATAACACTTGGTTTGCCTGAGTAGCCATATAAATTGGTTCTCGATACCCCTTGACACTAGTGTCAATGCTCGCGATATAGTTGTCATGGGTAATGTGACCGGGAACACATCTATACCACTTACACTGAAAAAGTACTACAGAATGTACAGTAGAGAAATAGAACTCAAGGATCTGTTGAAGAACACCGTAGTACACAGCACTGGCCACATTTGATGCAGATACACCACTGGTTTGAGTCCGCCTGCGGGCATCTCGCTGATGCATCATGAAATGCATCCCGTTCACAGCACATACAGTGTATGACTTTTCAATCATGTCAAACCCAGATGCTAGTTCATATGCTTTCTACAGGACCGAGGTTGAATCTACTTGGCGCATGTAGAAGACTTGACATCCAAAGAAATTCAAGTAATGACGTGAGCCCACATAAGCCATGATTGGGCGAAACATACAAGACACAACACTTCCGATCTACCTTTTTGTACAACCACTCATGGAACCGATATCTGTGCTCCAGCTCCACATCTTCCATCCCACTGCACGCCAAATGGTGCTTATGTTCCCTACACAAGAAAAACACATTATAAGAGGACGATGATAGCAAACTAAAAATGAAAACCACTACATATATACATATATGTGTTGACTCACCGTGCATATCTTTCTATTTCAGGACAGTTGTTCAGGATGTAAAACATTGCATGGGTACGTTCCTCAAAGTCAGGTGCTACCGACCGACATGCCCCTAGTGGAATACATTGAGATTGGAAAATAGAAAGGTCGGAAGTAATAACGGCCGTAGCATTTCTTGCCGGACGATTGAACCTCGTTTCAACATTATTTAAATAGCGTAAACATAATGTCAACGCCTCATCTGACACATACGCCTCCACAATCGAACCTTCAGGCTTTGCTTTTTGACTGACGCAATTCTTTAGCCTCTTCAAGTAGCGCTCGATTGAAAACATCCACCGTGGAGGCTCTGGTCCCCCTAGAATCGCTGCTTCTGGGAGGTGCATAACCAAATGGACCATTATGCCAAAAAAGGTAGGGGAAAGCTATGCTCAAGCTTGCATAGGATTATAACAACATCTGACTGGGCCTTAACGAGGTTACCCACGTTTAAACTTTTAGCACAAAGTAGCTTGAATAAGTTGCACTGTTGTCTTTTTGTGCTCCCAAATAGACCCTTAAGGTTCTGTTTGTTTGAACTTTTTCAAATATTTTTCAACTTATTTCTCTTTTTTTTTTGAAAAAAAAATTTCCTGACTTTGACGTCAAAAGATATTGAACATTGGTTTCAAATTAGAGGCTTTTAACATGATATTTAATATGAGCTAATAAGTGCAAACTAACAACAAACGTATTAAATCTAATGTTCAACAATCTTTAAATCTAATTTTTTTTGTCACTAGGCCAATTTTTTTTTTTTTTTTAAATTTGTTGCATTAAGTCCTAACTAATGTTCAACAATCTTTAAATCTAATCAATTCCATCCTCAAATTTGTTGCGAGTTAAATAAAATTGATAAGTTAGACATCTCAATTTAAAATAGTTTATCATGATTCTAATGCTATAGTTTTAAACAATTAAATAAATATATACATGTAAAAAGTACAAAGTACGAACTTTAGTTATCATTTCTCAACATGTTCATTTAATTGTGCGAATAATAAAAATATAACTCTAATCTCTAAAAAATTAAATACAAAGTTGGATGTTCAATCTGACCATTGTGAACAAACATGTATGTATGAGAACAAGTCGAACTAATAAATTTTATGCATGACACTTTTCTTTTTTCCTTTGCTTTTTTTCCCCTTAAGTGTGCATAAGTTAATATTTATTGATGTATCATTATTAATTTCATGATGATAATATAAACTCAATTGCCATACGAAATATGAAATTAAAAAAGATTGATTAGTTAAATATTGACAATTTCGTGTGATCTTGAACTAGTGTGTGTATATATATGTATATATAGATTTCGTGTGCATCCGAAATATTTAATTTTTATACTATTAATAGTACGGTTTATTATTAGTATTATTATTATTATTATTAATTTTTAAATACTGAATTCATCCTATCCTCCTAACCAAATCGCAGTTGGCCAATACACGTGTGGGGCCTTCAAATGTGTACTAACAGTAGAACGCTACATATTTTTCCATTTAGGTGTAGAGTTCCATAGAATTAAGAGTGAGAATTGGATGGTTTTTGGTGATGCGTAGTGTGAAGCTGGCATCTTAAAACGTTCTCATTCTCAACACCAAAGAAAAAAAAAATTAATAATGCAAACAGGTGAACAGTGGCTTTTTTAACGTTCGTATAAAAGGAAAACTAACACTATGTTTGGCAACCAGTTAAAATTATATTGAATTTATCAATCAATTTAAATTTTAAATTTTAGACACATAGCAACACCATATCTAACCACATATTCGATGGTACGTGAACTCTCACATCATTTTAATCATTACCTCCACATGACACAATCATATATTGACACTTATATAAAATTTGAAGTTTAAATTCATTTAAAATCCTACCTTTTTTTAAATGGTTACCAAACAAAGATGCTAAGAGCAAGATTAATGTTGGGGGAAAAATCTAAAGGAAAAAAATCATGAGAAAAAATATATTCCTAAATAATATACAAGGAAAAAATTGGGGGAAAATATATTAACGGATTTTGTTTATCTTTTACAACTTTTTTTACAAATTATTGGGTCATTACTTTTTTTATGATACACTTGATATTCAACTTTTTATAACATTTTATTTTTTTTAAATTTATTATATATATATCAAGTGTATCATAAATATATATATATATAATAAATTTAAAAAGAGTCCGACAAGTATATGGTGGGTCATTTTTGTACGTCTACAATGATGTCATTAGCTCACCTTTATAGAGGCTACGATTTTTTGTCATATAGCAAACCGGTTGTAAGTTTGTGTAAGGACCGCTCCGCTGTAAGTTCACTTTTCGAAGAACCCTAATATGAGAGAGTTATGCTAAAGAGAGTATTCTTCTCCTTATATTCCTCTCCCCTTAGAGAGATGAATTCCCCATATGGCATGTATTTATTAGGGCTTGGGAAATTAAAGGGCCCCCTACATTTCTAAGCCCCAATAAATGCATGTCACATGGGGGGATTCTCCTCCCTTTAATACTCTCTTTAGAAAAATTCCAATATGAGACATTGCAACCGTAGGGAAAAAAAAACAAGAGTAATTTTAAGGGGACATGAAAAAGAGACATTATTAAGTGACATTCTCACGTGGCACACATTCATTAAGTGATGATTACTTAGCTACTTTTTTATCATCTAATACAAATATGCTACATAAGAATATCACTTAAAAATGTCTCATTTTTATATCCCCTATAATTTCACAAAAAACAATATGAGGACATAGAACACACAAACAATGATTGCCACCACAAAATACAAATCAAAACACTGGGGCGTTCGATCCACGTTGAATCTGCCGGAAAGTGAAATTTGATGGTTCACAAAGTGCAAAATGCATGGCAAAACAAGAAATGATATAGTTCCACACCTGACGACTGCCGCCCAAAATGCTGAGAATCCATGGCAGATTAATTGGGTGGGGGAATGGTGGGTAGCTGGGACCGATAATACGTTTCATGTCGTGGCAAAAAATGTAGAGTTGTTGATTGTATTTAATGGCTGTCTTGTAATAATAATATGACAGGGAGAAAGGACTTTTATCTCTCCAACTTAGTCAATCCGGGCCGCACATACAAAGTTGGAGTCACATCTTGTGTAATTCATCCTCACCGCGCGTTATCCGACTTTTTTAAGTTACCAATCTTCCATGTATACGTAGTTAACATACGGTAGTTTGAATATTTCTACTTGGACAAGTGAGTAGGGAAAAAGAGTAATAAAGCTGATATATATCATAAGTTATTAGTACTGATTTTGAATTAATGTGATGTGTTGAAACACATAATTTGGCCTCATCTCATCCTTAATTGAGCAATTTAACACTATTTATTGAGATTTTATATCGAGTGCACATAAATCGTACATTTCCATAAAGAACCAAATGAATGTTTCCTTTAAAATTCATGCAAATCCATAATGTATTTTTTAAAAATCTAATAGAACTCTAAATGATTTTTATAAAAATAACATTCAACACAATCATTTTGTTAATTATCAATTAATTACATAATTAAGACTATAAAGAACTTTGAATTAAATAAATATTACAGAAGGCTAATTAATTTTAAAAGTCTAGGGTTATTTTTGACAATAGCAAAATAAAATTACAGGTAAAATGGAAAAGTTAATGTTTTACACTCATTTCTCCTTTTATATATATATATATTAGTGATTTATTTTTACATGTGATACTTTAATTAAATGAAATAGGAAAACCAAATTAACTATATAACAAGTACATTTATTTATTTCATAGCTAGATACTAACTTGTATGGAAAAAGTCGTGAATAATAATAATAATATAATAATAATAATAATAATGACTGCAACGGCTCACCTTTGCAATGAAGAAGGGGGGAAAAGTACAAAGGCAAGCAAATCGTCCGTTAATTTGTTTAAGGGCCACGAATATGATAGTGCACATGGCCGCTAACTGCACAGGGGCTATTAACTACAAGGGTCTGTGTCATTAAATAGTCACACGCTGTGTTTATATTTTTGTTTTAAGCTTTTAATTAAAACCGAGGCTCTGTAACCAAAAAACAATTTTTCGTACCCATTCTACCGAACTTTTACACATCATCTCGGGACATCATACACCTACTTGATCATGTTTGAAATTATGTAAACGCAAGCGGGGGTAAAGAAAGAAAACGAGTGCTCGGTGTGTCTTAAGATTGTACATCCAGAATTTTCTTAGTTATAATTGCGTAAGGTGTGCTCATTAATGGAAGAAAAAGACTGCAGAGGTTGAGTAATTGATAAAAGCTTTCCTTGGATTAGCAGATATACAAAGACAAATTACATAGAACACTGGAGTCTAAAAACCCAACCTATTGCCTCCCTAGCCATATTCTGAATTAAGCAGTTTTGCCAATTAAATTGGTAACACATTTTGAACAATCCCCTTTCGGGACGAGGAAAGGGTAGATTCAAGTTGAGATTTAAAGCTTGCGTTCCAACACAAATAGGTTCTTTATTCTTTCACGCCAAACCTATCTATTGGTTACTTATTAACCAAACTACAAACATGTAGGAAATTAAAGATCTGAGAGTATGTTTTGCAAATTGAAAGCCTTACAAAATCTTAAAAGCACTGTAAAAGTGACTATCTTCTTTGCTTATAAGCAATTCCAACTAAAACGCTTGTAGGGACTAAATCTAAATGAATACATCAAGACTGAAGTTCTTTTAAGAATATCCCAAATAACTTTTATCCATATATTAAAGTACTAATTACATGAGGAGCACAGATTCTGAATAACCAAATAATGAACTTCATCTAGGAAAATATTTTGCAATTTCCAAAAGGACCAAACCTATCAGATAAAGCAAAAATATCTAAATTTGTATGCTTCTCCACTGTCTTCAAGTATTATATCATAGTGACTGTTAAATGTTTTTCTTTGAAATGAGACCCAATTATGTGACAAAGAATAACCATAGAAATGAAAGCAAACTCAGCTTTGCAGCACAAGAGATTACAGAATATTACTGTGCCACTTAGAGGCTAAATTTAGCTATCACATCCATCCATTTTAGCCACTAGAATGACTGCAGTTGGATAATTCATCAAAAAGAAATAAAAGAACATAAAAATAGAAAACATGAGAAGCAAAAAACCGACAGTTTATGCCTGTCTATGCTGGCCATCTAGCTTAATCCTAGAGTTCTCTAAACACATACAAATAGAGTAGGGGAAAATATGTATCCAAAAACTAGCATTGCAAGTTGTGGTGGCAAGAGATTGGAGGAAATTTGAACCTCGGGCATCAGTTCTCCTTCAACAACAGAAACATAATCTGATATTGCTCGTATACTGTACTAAGCAGTCGCAGCTGGACGCCAATTACTGTGCTAATTATTTCCAAAGCAGCTTACACCCTGCAGTATCATGAAAAGGAAAAAAATAAAATTACTGCTTATATGTGGCTCCGGGGTATGGAAATAAAACAACTGAAATTTGATGTGCGTAGAAGCAAAGCTGTCCGATTAATTTTGCCATCTAGTTTACTCTCCTAATAAATATAAGGATCAACAAAAAGCATGTAAAGGAGAACACATGTTTACCTTGCTTATAGTTGTCAGTCAAGAAAAGTTAGCTACTCTCCTAAGGTTAAGTTCATGACAATTTGTTTTTAGCTCAAAGAATGAATTATGTGAATATCCTAATCGATTAACAATAATATAAAAATAAATTCAGATAATCTTTGATTCTTTTCTATGTTCAAATTTTTCGGATTTAAATTCCGTATAGAAGAAGCTCAAGAGAAAACAAGCTAAAGTAAAAGGAAACAAGTTCAACCTTGTCATGGCCAAAGAAATATTTCAAGTTTGAACTCAGCATAAAATAGTTTCACACATAACAAGACACACTGTGACTATGAAGAAGAAAATTGGTATGTTTCCCACAGCAAACAAAATTATCCAACATATGCAAACTTGAGATTAATGAAGAATATGGGCCAAGTGAAATTGAATTTACCAATTTAGAGAAAGATCACATAGTTTTTCCAGATATTTCTAGTCAAATTATGCTATGTGCATGCAAGAAACAAACAACAATAACACACGAATCTTTACTAAAAAATTAACTATTTCAAATTATGATTAAAAAAACTGAACAAGCTAACTTTTTTTCCGTGCATTTGTCTCTAATAATGATGAACAAAACTGAAGCTGAGAGCACGTCTATTGGTTGTAAGCATCAAATTACTTTGTTAAATTTCGAGATTCCTTTCGTTGTTCCTTCTATTATGATTTTTTTCAGCTAAGTATGATTCAAGTCGCTTGCATTTCTATTATCCATCCGTGTTCAGTCAGAAGTATTATATTCTGTATTTAGCAAGTCAATGACCCCATATATGCCTTTGGTTTGCAGCTGCAAAGTATTGCTAATAAATTGCCTTCAACTTAAAAAAAAAAAAAGAAAAAGAGAAAAAAGAACATATATTGGGATAGACATCCATCCTACCGTGGTGCATTGCTCTAAGACCAAATGTTTTCGATCGCAGTCCAATCTATCATTATCAGCAAATTGTTCTACAACTCCTTATACGGCCGCCCAATATAGCATAATTAGTGAAGTACACTTGTAAGAATTCTTTAATCAACAAAATATAATTAAATATTGGATTAAAAACAGCAAGTGTCATGACATAATAACAATTATCTTCTCAATGTTGAATAATGAATCGTCATAGCATCAACACAACCACCTAAGATTGTAAAAATACTTCCTCTATGCATTTCACGATTTTTAACAAACTTATTAACTTACAATTCAGATTTTAAATGAATCACATGGTTAACAGTAATTAATGACTATATTCTTTCCTAATATCTAAAAATACTTTTTCTTGCAACTTACATGGTATTAAAACCTTAATAGCACTTTATACTCAAACAGAATCAGCCCTAATTATGTCGTTCTACCTCATATATATATATATATATATAATTTTATAAACTCAACAAAACTCAACTCATTTCCATTTGCATAAGCTGTCACAAACTTGCAGTCATCTTTATAGGCAATGATTCTTCCAATTTCTCTTAACTTCAAGCTTCTAAAATTCCAATAATAATCATTATCAAAATTCCAGCCCTAGTAGATCATCTTCTACTCATTTTTGCATCATAATTGACAACAATATCAATACTACTTCATGTATTTCCATTTTATTTTTTAGTAAAATGTTCTCTGACAATGTGGCATTTTGGAGGGTGTTCATTTTGTTACTGGAGATGTTTCCCTCCTTGATTCTTAAAGCCTTCTTTCAAATCCATCATTCACACAATCTAAGTCCTAAGTTGTCTGAATGTCGTATAGAGTAAGATAAACACAATGACTTTGGGCCTAGGGCAAAATGGCTTTTTTTTTTTTTCACATTCAAAAAAATTCCCCTCAACTTCAAGCATAACTTAGGCCAAAGAAAATTTAGGAATTAGGGCAAGAATTTACCTGGAAAATTAGAGGAAGCAGATTCCTAGAAGAGGAGAAACCAACTGCTGCCCTTCCCGCCTACCTCTAGCTGTCGCCGCAACGCCGTCCAAAGACAAAATTGGTGGAATTTCATGGACATTTTTAGAGGACGCACAGGGTCTACCGTCGACGGAAGCCATGCCGGAGAGAAGATCAAAGTGAAGAATACGGTCTGATTTTCTTTTTTGGGTCTGAGGCGTTTGTTTCTTCTTGGGCTGAAGTTTTCTACCCTTCTGAAGCCCAACTTCAAATGGGCTTGATACAATTGCCGTCTAGGCCTCACTGGTATAGCCACGGCGGTCAGCCTATTGCCGCGAGTTTTAGCCGCCTCCATAACCCACACTGTCCATTGGAACGACACCCTCTGTCGCTCCAATTGGTCTATCCAACAGGGCCGACATTTCTGTCGTCCCAATAGGAGTCGCCCCAACAGGATCTGCTTCTTATAGGCTTGTCGTCCCTGTAAACATATCCTATAGTGACGACATTATGATGTCGCCGCTATAGGGTGAAGACTACTACGGCGACTCAAAGTCATCGCCGTAGCCAATGCTATAGCAACGACATCTGACGTCGTAGGTAAATGTCGCCGCTATAGCTACTGTTTCTTCTAATGATTACAAATAAACTAGTATAACACTCATGCGATGCACAGGAAGAACAACACTAAAAAATATAACAATAAGAAATTGAAAAATGAATAAGAAACATTTGTACATTAGTTAAAAATATAAAAATTGGAATGTAAATCAGCAGAAACAATTAGACTAATAAGCTCATTAATTGAAACATCTTTCTATATTCAGTGGACCAAATCAACTTACATGGCATGGGTATAGGTTCTTATTTATTAAACACAGCACCCCATCTCAATGTTGTATTAGTCAAACCCCATACTTGAACTTTGAATTGACTCTTTGCATTTTGAATATCTTTGAAATTTAAGAAATTTTCATCTTATATAATTTTGAAACTCAAACTTATGAAAAAGGAAACTGGTCTGAAAGAAGAATAAATATCGTGAGAAATTTATTAGAGATCGATTTTTGACAAACAATTCTAAATGTAGAAACTTCTTAAGTTTCCAATTTCCTACTTATCATTATACTAAAACATTAAAAATTTTTAGGAGAAGGGAGGGGAAAAAAAGCTAAGCATGTAAGCTTTGCGTGTTTTCAATGAGAATGATGCCAAAACATTCCTAAAAAGATTATTGATATTCAAGTATGATGATTGAGGCGAACTAAGTTCACAATAGTCTTCTAAAGTTATAGTGTAAGTACAAACTTGTCAAGTATTTAAGTATTTAACTCTACCAACCACCGTTGACAACGTTTCGGCGAGCCATTCTCTTGCAAAAAAGATATAAGCCACCTAATGTTTCTCACTATATGCATTTTTCATAAACTTACAACATGTTTGATTGCATTTGTTTTTTATGAAAGTATCAAATTCAAGTAAAGATTATTGAGGTGAATCAAGTTCACAACAACCTTCTAAAGTTATAGTGCAAGTACAAACTTGCCAAGTGTTTAATTTTATAAACCACAGTTGATAACGTTTCGGCAAGCCATTCTCCTTGCAAAAAAAATATAAGCCACCTAATGTTTCTCCTTACATTCATTTTTCATAAACTTACAGTGTGTTTGATTGCATTTGATTTTCATGAAAAATATTAAATTCGTGGGAAAATTCCTTTTTTATGAGTTTCTTTGGGAAATGGAATTTTAAATTCCATGATAGGGGAAAACATGAAAAATAGGCAAAATATGACGTCATCAGTTATCTTAAAGCACCAATCAAATATGGGAAATATAGTAGAAACTACATTTAATTTATATTAATATAATATAATATAGATATAGATTTTAAGTAAATGAGATTGGAGGATATTATAATCTTTTTAAGTAAAAAAAATTAGATCACATAAAAAAATGTGAGATTTGAGATTGAAATTATCAAGTTTAAAAGGTTAGGATTAAATTTAAAGTTAAATTGCTCAAATTAGCTATTTTAAAATAAAAAATAAACAATAAAAAAACATAATATGACATCAACTATGACGTCAGCGATTTGTTCGGAGAATTGGAGGGCATTATTATCTTTTAAGTAAAAAAGTTAGGTCATGTAACAAAATATGAGATTTGAAATTGAAATTGTCAAGTTTAAAATGATATGATTAAATTTAGCGTTAAATTGTGCAAATTAGCCATTTTAAAATAAAAATAATAAAACAATAAATAAACAAAATATGACATCAACTATGACATCGGCGATTTGGTTGGAGAATTGGAGGACATTATTGTCTTTTTAAGTAAAAAAATTAGGTCACGTAAAAAAATGAGATTTGAGATTGAAATTGTCAAGTTTAAAATATTAAGATTAAATTCATGTTAAATTAAGCAAAATAGCCATTTTTTAAAATACAAAGAATAAAATAATAAAAAAATAAAATATGACATCAACAATGACGTTAGCGATTTAGGAGGGAAAACTTATTTAGACTACTCTTAATTTAGACATATATAGATTGTAAAAAATACTTAATATAAGGGAATCAAACCTAGACCTTTAGGTCTGAGTACTGCAACATAGCCCTCTAAACTAAATGGGCTAGGCCTCATTGATAAAGATAACGGGAAATGGCATTTTGAAAAATAGTCAAAGGTTTAAAAAAAAAAAAAGAAAAAAGAAAAATAGTCAAAAGTAAATATTGGATAATCCACGGGAGGTCAGTTATTTTACACATTCAACCAAACCACATCTCTGCCTCAATGGTCAATTCAATTGTTACCGGAGATGATCTCTCTCTCTCAATTTTATTTATTTTATTTTTTTAACGATTAAGATCAGTTAGAGAATTCGATTTGTTGGTTATAAGGCCAAATATGATTATTATTTTTTTTCCTGTAAGCATCAACTTTTATTTCATTTATATTAATTTTATTTTTATTTTTATTTAAGTTATTAAATTTTCTTCTTCAAATTTTAATTAATTTGATCTATTTAAATTTAAATTTTATTTTTTTTTTTAAAAAACTTTTGAATATGTAGAAATGTCTTAAATGGGTGACATTTCAAATTGACAACTTAAATCATCTTATGTCTCTCTATTCACCCACGCCTCCACTTCCCATTTACTTTAACTATATATAGGGAAACATTTTGAGTCGAAAATCCAAACCCTAAATGCAATTTTATTTCAAACTTTAATAGCATATATAATTAGCTCATCATTACCCAATATGATCACCAGCATTTTTACAATTTGATACATGTATATATTTTGTTTACTAATTTTCATTTTTTTTCGTTTATATTATCAATTACCAACTTCGGAAATTAATTAATTAAGTTAATTAATTAAGCATGTCTTCATCATTTGCTTGTTTGATAAAAACGATCTAGAAGATACAATTGAAGGTTGAACCTTTTCCCCCTTTTTCACTACAATTAAAGGTTGATCCAACATATTTATTAGCTTTCTATAATTTTTCGTGACCAAGTCAGGTAGTCGACATGAAAGTGACACCAATATTTTGAAAATTACCAAGCACCATTGGCAACACCTCCCATTCCAAAAAAAATCCGCGTAATGTGTATTCATACGCTCACATGACTCACATGACACACGAAGTGTCATAATGACATCTCTTAAAAGTTTCATAACAGGATTAACACCCGGATTATCAGTCCCGTTCACCCGTTCATTTTGGACGGGGTTACACTGCCCACAGTGGACGGGTGATCATTTTCACCCTGATTATATTGCTGCATATAGTTAGATGACAAATCAAAAGCAAATACTAAATCCCCCCCCTTCACCTATCAGAGAAAGATGTTATATAATTTAAATCTTGCTTAGAGATTGAGTCATAAGTGGAGCCTATAATTATTATTAATAATTAATAATACTAAATCACGAAATCCAAATAGAATGTGTACTAATTAATCTACAACAGTTTAAACAATCTTGCTTATCCCGTGAAGGTTTTCAATACCTTGCAACGGTGAGTAATTGCCAACGGCTAATTATACACTGATATAATTTCAATGTCCCACAAATCCAGTCCAAGCCTCAACTGTCGGTGGTGATCCTCACATCAAATTTATTCATTAATCCATGCAAAAAAAAAAAAAATCTCTTCTTGACATTTTTCTCTGATCTTCCCTTTTAGTTTTTCTCAATTATCCTCTATTGCAGGGTATTAACCCATGGAAGCTTTGTGGACTTTAGAAGACAAATGGAAGGTATCAACAGAGAAGGCTGTTGCACTATTTGCCTGCACTTCGTTTTTACTGATCGCCCTTTGCGCCGCGGCTGCCGTCAAGAGAATGTGGAGGAAACAAGAAGTAGTCGTGCATCAAGAACCGCCATATTCAGCCACCAGGGTGTGGGCTGAGAAGCCATGGCTGAGGTGGACTAGTTCCTCGGTGAAGAAGGCACTGACGGGGTCGGTAAGGTGGAGTGGGAAGAATTGTAAGTGGGATGTCGATCGTTTAAGTAGAAGCGGAAGAGAAACACCGACGCCATTGCTTGTAAGAGAGTACTTTGCGTGGCAGAGTCATAATTCCTCTTCCCCTGTATGGCAAAGGCCGATTTTGATGGGCGAAAAGTGTGAGCTACCGCGATTTAGCGGCCTTATTCTCTATGATGAAAGAGGGAGGCCACTCGGAGACATGGGCAATGATAAACGTCAGGTAACATTCGTATTAATGTTGTCTAGTAAGTAATGTTGTTGGACTAATGTATTCTTTTCTATAAGAATATATATTATAACATGTACACTAATTAACACATTCTTCTCTTCTTTGTTGGGGAATACAGGAGGAAATGGCTGCACAAGTGACAACTACACTGAGGGACTTGCTCTAATTCGAAGGTTTCAGGCACTTGACGTCTAAGTAATATGGCATAATACTAGCTGATAATTTGAACACATCACTGCATTCACAAATCATATCAGCCGCTAGTGCGTTATACCGCCATCTGTCTGGTGTGCTTAGCTCCTGATTGCCTATTAATTATTTCATGTCTTGGTTGCTTATTTCTGCCTGTTGGACATGAGACATTTATGGGTTTGTCCTAGTCTTTTTTTTTTTGGTAGACAACGCGACATGTGCATACTTGTAAGGTGAGAGTTTAATTAATGTTTTCCACTACTTTTTGTGCCATTCAGCCCCTATGTCATTTATTTCTTATGTCAAAATAGAAATGCATCAAACCAACTAACAGGAGATATCAATTTCAACAACGGGGTTTTTTGTTTGTACGTAGATTATATACTAAGTCGGCCGTTGATTATTTTCCCAACCAAAAGCATGTTTTTGTATTTGGTCAATAATGTTTCCAATAAGCAATGTATTATTGTTTTGAATATTTAATTTTTAGCAGTCAGTGAATTGGTTACTAGTTAAAAAATGAAAAAATTGGTCGTCAAATGTGTTCTCCAACAGCCAAATTTTCTTTTTAACGAACATTTTTTGTGTTGTTATTTTATAGATTTAGTTGCTGAAAAACTTTTGATGCACTCAAATTTTAGTTATTTTTCTTGATTGCGACCACATAATTGGCCGTCAACTGTACTTTAGACAACCATATTATTTTCTCAACAACAAATGGTGATGTTGCAGTTTTAACTTTTTTGGCCGATAAAACCACGATAAAGCAACCAAATTTTTAGTTGCCTTCTTGTCACCAGCCAAATTATTAGCTGTAGTTTAGTAAATATTTTTCTGTACAAGTAATTTGTTTCACTGTTGGGGATTATTTGGTCGCTACAATATAGTAAAAGTAATCAAAGTTTAGTCGTAGTGATACATTCACACAATATTTATGAGAAATCAAATATGAAATATGCTCATTCGAGGGTGCCTTGACCTCCATAATTAGGTTTTCGAGATAACCTAAAACTCCAAGACAAACAATATGTTGAAGAAAATATATTCTTCACTTCCTTTGGAATAAGCATACAAGTCTCATATAGAGACTTACCAATTTAGAATCCCAAAAATTAGCTAGGAACCACTAAATATCATGACTGAATGTGGCAAATGCAAAGGGAAAACGAAATCTAAGAGATTCTGCAATCTATCAATTATCCTAACCACTAAAACCTTTCACTCTTTCAAAATAATAATGAAAGCTAATTAACAAATTTACAAACAAAACTAAAATCCTAATTAACAATCGTATCGAAAAATCCTAATTAAATCATGACCGTACCTAGTCTGTCTTACTAACTAACCATATATAAAGTGGACGCAATAAATTAATTTGTTTTGTACTCGCTAACTTTATTATGCCAAGACACATTTTGTAATGACATTCTAGTTAACTCCTAAAACCTTGATCAAAGCTTCTATCCCCTCCACGACAATCTCTTACTAATATTATTATAAAAAAGGGTTAATATCACAAATTGTCACTAACCTTTGAGTTAAGGATCGGCTCGGGTCTTCGACCTTTTTTTTTACCTTCCGAGTCCCCAACCTTCTATAAATTCACAGGAGATGTCATTTTTTATGATTTTTGTCACTATTACCGTTAACTTTCTAATAAAATAAACATTATACCCCTTAAATTTTAATTTAAAAATAATTTTAAAAAAAAGAAAACACCCCACCCACCCCACCTCCCCTCCCCCTCCCCCTCCCCCTCCCAAGAGTGGCCGCTGGAAATGACAGCATTCCGCACTACTGCCGGAATGCTGCCGTTTCTGGTAGCCAAAAATGGGGGTGAAAATATGGCCATTTCTTGCAACAAATTGGAGGGGGGATTTACCCCCCCTTTTTTTGGCTGTCGGGTAGAAATTGCTGCCATTTCTAGCAATAAATGGGGGGAGGGGATTCATCCACCCATTTGATTGCTAGAACGGCACTGCTGTCATTTCCGACAGCAAATGGGGAGGATTCACCCCTATTTTTTTTGCCGCCGGAAATGGCAGTATTCTAATGACCATTTTTGGTAGCCATTCTTGGCAGGGGAGGATGAGGGGTGGGGAGGGTGTTTTAGGTTCGTGGGAATATTGCAGGGCTCTGCTTCATTATGCTCCCCCCAAATGAACCAAGTGATCAGTATATATAGGAAATATAACCCTGATATGGCTATGTTTTGTCACTAAAGAAGAGAGAAATCAATGATAGAATTGTTAGAAATTAAAGAATAAATGCACAACGGAAATTAAATAAACATTCAATTCCTATACCTAGGATCGACTTTATACTTCAAAAGAATTCGTGATGGAAAATACCTCTTTGATGAATGCCGTCAGTTGAAAATCCTGATTGACCTTTGAAGCAATGCTTTTCACCACAGCTGTCCAATTGTCCAGCTTCTAATGGTAATCCACACGGTAAGAATGGTTTTAGAATTCCATAACAACAAAAAATTTCCAAGCGGATTTTATGGGAATATGTTTAAGATTCTATCTATTTCATGTGCTGGAAAGAAATTGACACAATATCCACGATCTTATCGTGTAAAATTTATCATATGAATTTTTCCCTTATCGCCTCTCTGTATTAAACTCTAAATATACTTGTAGGATGTAGAACCCTAGTCTTATTAGGTTTTGATGGGCCTATAACTAGACGGGTCAACTAATTAATCTAATTAATTAATTCAGCCCAATTAAATCGGGTCCAACTACTTGGACATTGGACATCAATTCCAACAATCTCTCACTTGGACAAGGTCTATTCCAAATCACCAAATCTTACCTTTATATGTGACCTATTAGGCTCTCACTCATGATGGCAAACGCCATGATACTATTGTTCTAATCCAATTAGAATAAGACAAATCAAAATCTCTAGTTTAATTTATCATCGATTCACCCAGTTCACTTCGTCGTCCAAGATTGACATCTAGTAATGTGCCAAGGCAACCCATGTGACGGGAAAATCATGTGGTATGACAAGCTTTTATATGTATGGTTAACGTGGAAATATAATCCCTTCACCAATATAATCCAGTCGACTAAGAGATATAGATACGCTTCAATCTCATCGCAACCAATTATGTTGTTCACCTTAACTCTTTGTTGATCAGACCAAGTTATAATGAAACCTTTTCAACTCATAACTTCACCCCTAGCCGAGGAGTTTATATCAACAAAAGTAGGCGAAAAGTATGTTACAATCTCCCATTATCCAGGAGTGATGAATCCTTATCTTGGATCTCACAATCTTCATGCAACTTTCATTATACTTGTACAGTATTTTCCTGATAACTCGTGGCTAGAATCTCCTCTAATGTCTGACTAAGTATAACAATCAATATCACATGAGATTCTATGGTGCCCTCAAGTCAAAGTACCAATTCCATAACCGTCCATTAGAGATCAACCACTGACTCTTGGATAATTTACCATGTAGTATCTCTAGGCGGGTCATCTAATGCATGTTCAACTAACAGTGCATCCATGTATCTATTCAGATGTCCCCACATCCTAACTTATGAGATTAATTACTTTCTTCATAAGAAAGAAATGCGGCACATGCTAGTCTATCCGCAATACTGATATCCGTATCTCATTACTATATTGACTTGGGATAATTCAAGAATAAGTATATAACTTACATCTCACAATCACAACTCTTTGTGATTAATAAGTTACTATAATCTTATTCTACGAACTATATTATTTTATAAGATAACTTTTATTTCAATAATAGATTTGCTACTTGAATACATCAATTAATAGGTGTTTAAGCACATCAATGTCCAGCAAAGATTGCAACACTAGAATCCCATACATATAGATCCATCATCAATTATATCTAATACATATAGGTTTATCATGACACTACTACAGAACTTGACAAAAAAAATAGCAATAGACGTCAGTTCGTGGAAAAAATGACGCATAAAGGCAATGCGATAGTAATTTTGAAATTATTTGTATTAGTATACAAGTTGGTTCCACAGAGGAACCTATAACCGACGTGTATAGTGTAACAAAACTAGCAACCGATGCCTATACATAAACAATACACATCGGTTCCACGTTGGAACCGACATGTATTCGTAATATGCATCGGTTCCTAAAAAGGAACCGATGCCTAATCACTTAGTCTAAATTAAAAACTCTTTTAAGACTTTTCAGACTCATTAATTGGCTTCAGAAAGTAAGCTCTCTCTCCTTTCTAATCTCTCCCTCTATTCCTCTCTTGTTTCTCATTTGGATTTGGATGAATAAGAAGAGTATATTTGTTTATTCCTCTCCAATCTCTCGGATTTTTATTTGCTTGTTCCTCTCCAGTCGCTCGGATTTTTTGGGAATAACTTAAAATAGATCAACCTTGATTCTAGACAATCTAACGTCCGTTGGAGAAACGGGGACAAGATCTCTGGTGACGCTCTTCCGATCTTTCATAAGCTGCTCTAGTGACGGCGTATTGCTTCACTACACGATAGAGATTAGTTGTTTCTGATCTCCCACCTCTGGAAGTCTAATTGCCATACAGAGTTGCGGCTCAGCTTGATAATAAGGAGGGGACGGAAGAGGTTAAGAGCTTGGTATGGGAGAAAAGACGTGGGGACTTGTATTGTAGAGATACAGACTTGAATTGTAGAGAGCTTGATAAGGGACTTGAATTGTGTTGTCCCCACAATTTCCGTTTTTGATCTTGGCCATTCAATATTTTTTGCTTCATTTGTTTTTTTTTAATCCATTTTTTTTTGCTTCATTTGTTGTATTGCAGTGCTGGGCTATTTGGTTCCCAATTTTTTGTCTTATCTTGGCCTCAAAGAATGTTAAATTGGGGATTAGTAAGGAAAATAATTTTTCTAATTTTTTGATTGTCCTTGCTACAATTTTGAATTTTGAATTTTGAAGTGGAATTTTGAAGCTGGCAGATCTAGAGGAGAAGAAGCCTTTACAATCGAAGTCTATTGTGTACAATAGGCATCGGTTTTTGAACAGCAATTAAAGCCTATTGTGCACTTTATGCGTCGCCTAACAACCGAAGTGTATACTGTTACTATGCACATTGCTGCCAAAGGCACCGCCTTCAAAACCGACGCTTATTCATTAATACAACTGATAACTACTGTGTTTTTCTATAGTAGTGTGACCATCATGTTATGACAACAATCTTGTTATACGATCTTTTGTATATTTAGGTGGGTTCATTCAATCTCTATATCATTTTTTTGCATCATCTCTTTCGAAGAGACATACTGTATCAATACATACTTAGATCGCCAATAAGACCCAAGTTTCCTTCACTTGTGCGATGACTCTACTGTTATCACAATCTCTATTGGATCAATAATGATAAGAAGAGATTCAAGTTCAGTTATGATCTTTACGATCTAAACCGCTTCTTTTGCTACTTCCAAAGTAGCTAGGTATTATGCTTAAAATTTGAATCCATAGTTGTATCTATATAGAACTCTTTCCAATTGATCACACTATTATTATGAGTAAATACTTTCCAGATTGGGATATTTTTTTAGTCTTTTCAGGCTGAGAACTGACATCAATAAAACCACGAACTCTTAGTTCATATTTCTCCATAATTTAAGAACATATCTTATAGTGCTTCTCAAGCATTTAAGTATGTTCATGACCGTTATAATATGTTTCCCAATAGAATTCACTTGGGGTCTTCTTTTGATCCTCAAAACATGTGAAACATTCGGTCCAATATAGCATTGCATACTAGATAGATTATGTTGTAATAGCATAATGAATTCTATCCATGCAATCTTTCCCAACCTGTGTTCTATAACACTTCTTTTGAAAAAGTGATCACATCCCTATGGGTCAGAGTCTTCACATGGACTCTCTTATACCAAATCTTCTTAAGATTTTATCAATGTATATGGATTTGGATAGACCAAGCATACTTATAGATTTATCTCTATAAATCTACATCTCAAAGATGCATGTTACCTCTCCCAAATTCCATATGGAGAAAAGTTTTGGATTTTTTGTTTATATATGGGGTTATCGTGTTTCGATAATATGTATCCCTATACAACATTATAAACACGGTCTAGCTCCTTGTACACACTATTCCTTTTCATTCTTGAGAGAATCAAACACTTTGATTATCTTACCAAAATGAAAGCTTCAGCTCATCTAAGGTTTGATTAATATTCAATTTGACTTTATGGATTCAAAAATTTTCAGATTGTATCATATACATCTTATTAAAATTCCCATAGAGGAATACAATTTTGACATCCATTTATCAAATCTCAAAATATGCTACTTTAGCATCAAGAATTTAAAATTAACATAGACATGATTATAGATAAGAAGGTTTTGTCGAAGTCAACTTTTGTCTTTGATTTTGACCTTCACTACCAATCTTATCCTTTTAACATGAGCATTATCATCCATGTTAACCTCTTGATTGTAGACTAATTTACAACATATAGGTCTTGTTTATTTTGATAAGTCAACCAAAGTCCGCACTTTGATTGTCATAGAGCTCACAATGAATTCTATTGTACCAAACCATACCTTCTGAGTCAACACTTTAACCTTTTATTCTACATAAATTGTAGGTTTATCACCTCTAGTTATCAATCCAAGATTGAAAATCATAGGATCACATCCTTAAGTAGATGAATTCCTCTACCCCGTCTATGTGGAGCTAATGTGTTCTTAGGAATCATCTTCTTATTACTAGTTTACACCTCATCCGATGAAGTACATCCATTAGTACATCTAGCCGATCAATTTCTTATGTGGTTTCTTTAACCCCTTCAAGCATCACTCCCGCTGTTTTCAAAGAATAAATAATTTCTCTAAGAATACAACATAAGATGAAATTCATCTCAAATGTGGAGTATAATTGTGTCCAACAACTCATGTTGGATAATTCACAAAGAAATATTTCATACACCTTTAAAGTGTTATTACCCAAAATAACTTTAAGTTTTATCAATCGACTTAGATGGAACACGTATTAGTGTGTAATATGTAATCTCTATTGCATATCTTAAAACAATTTTGGAAGAACTGTTTGACCTATCAAATTGTAACATATCTAATATGTACAACTTCCCTTCAAATACACTATTATAGAATGATGTATTTATAGGAATTCACTGCAAGAGAATATTATTCTCTTTAGATAATCAATTGTACCCATAAATATTCCTTACTCCGATCATATATCTAAGTGTTACAATATTTTTCCAAATAGCTTTCCATTTCCTGTTTGAACCTTTTGAACATTTCAAAACTTTCATACATAAACTTGATCAAGTACATGAAACCATATCTAATATAGTCATCGTTGAACTTGACAAAGTAAGAAAAGCTATACCTTACATTTGTAGACTCTTGTCCAAATACATCGATATGGATTAGTGCTTATATGTCTTTAATGTCAGAACTGGATATAATCTAGATTATCCTTTATTCCTCTTTTGTCTTCTTTTCTAAGAATAGACCTTTTAGGATTTAGAATCTAGATATTATCAATCTTGTTTCAATAGTAGATTCTATAATCAAGAATAACTATTATTCTCAATCTCAATGGAACAATTGTTTATGTCTAAACATGAGTTAGATAAAATATTCTTCACAAGAGCTAGATGATAATATCCTATTTTTATTCTTATCCCAAAACAGAACAAAAAGGTAAAGTACACAATAGGTTTTAAATGGAGCTGCAAATGCTTCACTTCCTACTATATATCCTATTTTTCAGCCAGCAGTGATCTACTATATTTCAGTCTCATTCATATTCTAAAAAATATGGGATCAATATCCAGTATCTAATACTAAAGAGACTGAAAAGCAGTCTTATCACTCTCACCTTGAAGTAAGATCTTCTCTAAGATTACTTTCTTTCCAAGATGATTATATATGCCTTACCATTTTTATTTAGTTATCTATCTCTACAAAGATCATTGGTTTTGAATATATGTCTTTATATACTTTAACTATATTACTGACCTTCTAGAATCTTTCTTAAATCCATCAACACTACCTTTAAATACCACTAAAGGTTTCAATGGTCAATACTTGCCCTTACATCACATTAATGATAAGTTTAACATTTTTAGCATATCAAATAGACTAGTGGGTAATATGAATCAAATTCTTGTGTCTCAATTTACAATAAAGTGTGATAAGCTATTAGACAATGATTATAGTGCTAAGTCAATACTTAGCTCATTTTCTCATTGTGCTTCTAAATAGCATTTAGAGTTCATATTGCTCAGTATAGTTCATCATTCAACTCTTTGAGATGAATAATAATAGTATAAATCTCTGTACTCGCATGCAATATTTACAACTCATAATGGCAAGTATCACATATACCCATTATGTTCACCATCACACGATGTTTGTAAATTTGCACTATTTTCGCAAAACTTCCTTGGTAAAAACATTCGCATTGTCTATTTTAAGACATCCATTTTTCTATACTTGAGAACATTCTCATTATGACGTCAGTGTTATAATTTTGGTCTGGAAAATTTTATTAATATCTAACATGCTAATTATATTTACAAAATACTCATTATTCAAATATGTAATGACAAGATAGAACAAAATTAATAGATGTAGGAAATTAATTTGACATGGACTTTGATCAGATTAATTATACTCATTATTCCGTTTGCTTTATTAGAACGTTGAGTTACTCAACAAATTTCAATAAAGCATTCAAGTAGATACACTATCAATTACATCTCTATGTGACTCATAGATCATCAAGTAGACAACTAATTATCACGCAATCTCATGTATGTACTTGGACGTCTCTAAAATTTTATTTCCTTGAGTTACTCAATAAGAAATAAAACTTTAGTTAAATTCAACTCACTGTTCAAAAACATCATATATTTCATAGTGATAAACATATTCACGAACCGGCAGCTTTGAGTTATTCAACAAACTGACATCGGTAATAAACTCTAGTTTTTCACTATAACAGTGGAAGGCTTGTATTAACATTTAATACGAATTTAATATTTTAATTAAGAGACCGGTCTCATCTCAATCATGTATAGTAATAACAACTAATATGTAATTAACTATAAATAATAATTAATAAACACTGATCATTATTGATTAAATCTACCCAATCTTCTTGAGCCATTAACAGTGGAAGGCTTGTATTAACATTTAATACGAATTTAATATTTTAATTAAGAGACCGGTCTCATCTCAATCATGTATAGTAATAACAACTAATATGTAATTAACTATAAATAATAATTAATAAACACTGATCATTATTGATTAAATCTACCCAATCTTCTTGAGCCATTAACAGTGGAAGGCTTGTATTAACATTTAATACGAATTTAATATTTTAATTAAGAGACCGGTCTCATCTCAATCATGTATAGTAATAACAACTAATATGTAATTAACTATAAATAATAATTAATAAACACTGATCATTATTGATTAAATCTACCCAATCTTCTTGAGCCATTAACAGTGGAAGGCTTGTATTAACATTTAATACGAATTTAATATTTTAATTAAGAGACCGGTCTCATCTCAATCATGTATAGTAATAACAACTAATATGTAATTAACTATAAATAATAATTAATAAACACTGATCATTATTGATTAAATCTACCCAATCTTCTTGAGCCATTAACAGTGGAAGGCTTGTATTAACATTTAATACGAATTTAATATTTTAATTAAGAGACCGGTCTCATCTCAATCATGTATAGTAATAACAACTAATATGTAATTAACTATAAATAATAATTAATAAACACTGATCATTATTGATTAAATCTACCCAATCTTCTTGAGCCATTAAGAAGACTAGATGGTTAATTTATTAAGAAACATCACACTCGATCATCTAATGTTAAATGCAAAAATTCTCTATGTTCCCCTTTTCAATTTGTATCATATACAAATTATCTTGTTACATCTAAAATAAGAAAGACGAAAAATAAATTAATTGAAGAACTAGGGCAGGGCATCGGTCGGGTCGGGTTGGGTTTGGGCTCAACCCGAACCCGACCCGACAGTGATTCGGGTTGGCATTTCAGAAACCGGGCCGACCTGGCTCGGGTCTAAAACCCGACTCGACCCGAGTCATCTCAAGTTGACTCGGGTCGGATCAGGTTGTCAGTTTGGGCCTACAATAGGCCCAAAATAAAAAAAAATAAAGAAAACTAGTCAAAATTCATTTGAGACCCAAAAAAATTTAAAACTCACCATAGACCTAGTATTACAAAGGCCCAAATACACTAATACATATCAATTTATAACAAAAACAAAAGAAAGAAAAAAAACCTAACCCAAATACACTAATACATATCCATCTACAACAAAAACAAAAGAAAGAAAAAATGTGTTGTGTGAATGAAAGGGATGGATACAGTGAGAGGGAGTGAGTGTTTTTCTCTGTTTAATTATGTGAATGAAAAGAAATTCAAACTCTCAATTAGGTATTAGGCTACCAAGATTTATTTAAAAAAATAAAAAATAATAAAAAAATCGGGATGAACCCGACTCGGGTTGACTAGGTCGGGTTCACCGGGTTAACCCGGGTTTCACCGGGTCAACCTGGAACCCGACTCAACCCGAGTCGGGTTACCAGGTGCCAACCCGCGTCCGACCCGATCACTGTAGAAATCTGACCCGACCCGGCCCATTCCGGGTCCGTTGAGTCGGTTTTGGCAGTTTTCGAATCAGATGCCCAGCCCTACGAAGAACCATAGCTATTATCCTATACTAGTTTATTGCAACCAATCATATGGTTCGAGTCTTTAATAATACACTAAATTCATTTTATAGATATCAAATATTAATTAACATATCAATTTCTAGATTTGGCATTGGCAATAATCGTCTAAACCAATTTAGATAAGATGGAACAGACCAATAGAAATTAAATAATTACTCTAATTAATCAAGTAATTTCGTATCAATAAAGTCAATCAATTAATCGTATTAATTAACCAACTTATTAGCAATGAGGGCTGACCACAAAATAACTCTTTATTTTATTGTTAATATCAAAGTCATACTTTGATATGAGTTTTTGAAAGATTTAGGGTTGAAATCACAATTTGAATTAAGTTAAAATTCAACTTTTATCCAAATAAATAATTTTGACAAAACAAATGTTTCACAAAGTTTAAATTTGACTCAATTGAAAAATTTCTAAAATTTTTACAAAACTTTTAAATTGTAATTCAAACCCTAAGGGCTAATATATTAAATTTAAAAAATATGAGACTGATTTTGAAATTTCAAAAAACTTCAGGATCAATATATGAACTCCAAAACTTAGAAGACTATTTATGTAATTTTAGAAATTACATGGACCTTCATGTACAAGTCAGAAACAAGGGGGCTTGCTGTGCAATTTCAGAAATTGCACTACAGGCCCCCATCCCCAAAACATTGGATAGCAGCAGCTAGGGATTTGAAACCCTAGTCGTCGTCGACAAGAAGCGAAGGCTGCTACTGTTCACAACAGCGACCATTGCTGCTTTTGCTGCTTCACTACCCGGAGCAATAGTAGCTACTGTTACTGTTCTCGGCAGCAGCTGTGGCTGCTGCTGTCTCCGTTCCTGTGTCCATCCATTCCATTAATAGGTTCAAACCACAATTTTGTAAATTGCTTGGAATCATATTTATCAATTTCTTAAATTAATTGTCAAATATTTAAATCAAACTGAAATATATATAAGACAATAACCATTAATGTACATCTTTGTCAAAGGTGACGAATTCTAATAAGCAACAAGGTAAGCTATGATAAAACTGTTAGAAATTAAATAATATATGCAACAACAGAAATTAAATAAACATTCAATTCTTATGCCTAGGATGCTTCAAAAGAATTCGTGATGGAAAATATCTCTTTGATGAGCGCCGTAAATTGTAAATCCTAGTTGACCATTGAAGCATTGCTTGTCATCACAGCTATCCAATTGTCCAGCCTCTAATGGTAATCCACATGGTAAAAATGGTTTTGAAACTCCATAACAACGAACAATTTGAAAGCTAATTTAATGGGAGTGTGTGTAGAGTTCTATCAATTTCATGTGCTAGTGAGAAATTGACAGAATATCCACGATCTTATCATGTAAAATTCGTCATACGAATTTTTCCCTTATCGTTTCTCTGTATTAAACTATAAACATAAAATGCCTATTTATAGTTGTAGGATGTAAAATCCTAGTCCACTGGGCTTTGATGGGCCTACCACTGGATGGGTCAACTAATTAATTAATTCAGCCCGATTAAATTGGGTCCAAGTAATTGGACCTTGGACATCAATTTCAACAAGATTTAGTAAAACGATGTAACTCCTACATTTTGACATTAAAAACTAATTGGAAGTGTTTCCAGATATGTACAGTCACCTCTCCATGAAAGCATTTTGAAGGAAGTTAATATCTGAACCCCTTCTGCATGGAGTGGTGGTTATATCAATTTTGATCAAGAGACATCGGGCGTTTTCTTTATGGAGACACTAAGTGTATTTTGGCACCTTTCCCCTCTACTAATTTAATAGACCCCACATGTGGGTAGTGTTCATGTGAATAAAACTAGCAGAAGAGATGAGAAGATGCTAAATCACTGGGTGTCTCCGTTATTGAGGCACTCATGGTTATATTACAGTAATGATGGTATAGTAATTTTTCATTGTAGAAGTTATTAAGTATTGACGAATTGCTATATACAATAGAGTTTGGAAAATATACTTGAGATATACCATCCACTTGATTTCTAAACTTATCAAGTTTATATACTACCATCTCTAGCTTATTACATCCTTTTATTTTGGCAACAGGAAGAAAAGTTACACTCAATTTTCTCTCAATGTTTGTGTGGATTGTAGGGAGACGCAACTGTGAGTTTAAAAGGAGTATTAGTTTGGAGCCGTATTAAGCCAATAACATCCTTTACATGACTGTCTTTAAAACTTGCTTTCTAACGTTTGATTTTTTTGTCTTGTTAATTCTTATTCATCATTTCTATCTATTAAGTGAATTATGGTTTTTTTGACACGAAAGTGGGTATTGAATCCAACAAATGCACAATGTTAGCCGGCGGTTGTTGAAACCATGTACATGAACATGAGTGATTCAAATTAAAATTTGCTAACTCATGTTAGCTACCCTATTAGCCCCCTCCATCGAGCAGCTTGGAAAGAAACAGAAAGATATATCTGCAAAAGTTCATGAATTGCCACTAAGAAAGCACCTTCGCTAGGTCAGAAGCATGGATTATGCATTGCCGCAACTGTATTGGTTGAGTCCGATTCAATAATACAATTATGAACCCCTAGCTCAATAGCAAACTTCATTCCTTCAAGAATAGAGAAGCACTCCCCATCGTGAAGATCAAAATAGCCATCAAAACTCTTTGAGCAACACCAAAAAACCGTCCCTGATCGTCCCTACAGACAATACCAATTTCGAAATTTTTCCAACCTTTCTTTGTTGCAACATCTACATTAATCTTGAAGACCTCTATTGGCGGTTTCCTCTATGAAGTAACAGTAGTGTCACCACTCCCACCTACTGGACTAATCCGGAAGACAGCCCGGCTCACTCAAAACTCCATTAGCGTTGCTTTTGCCTGGTTAAAGATGGTACTTGGACTACGCACTTCTCATTAAAAAACATGTTTATTTCTAGCCAACCAACATCCCCACAAAATAGCTAGGAACAACTCAACCTCCTTAGGGGTAAAATTCCTTTGCACGTAAAGTATTATTTCACCAACATGTGCACCCTTCGAGTTCTGCAACTGCTCACTAAACATACTCCAACTCCAGGTTTCGCTAATCATAGGGCACTCAATTAATGCATGTGTAGCATATTCAATTTCTCCACACTGAGAGTAAAATGATGAAGCTGCAATATATCTCTTAGTGATAGCTAAATTGGTTGGCAAAAAGTCATAGAACAATCGCCATCTAAAAATTTTAACCTTTATTGGGATGTTTAGGGACCAAAAGAATTTCTACCATAGAAGAGAATGGTATGAGGCATGACCGGAATCAACATTAAGCTCCATAGCCACCCAGTAAGCTGATTTTACAGTTAAGAAGCCCCAGCGATCATAATGCCATCTAGGAACATCCCTCACGCCCTTCACGCCCCCGGGCATTGGAAGAATAATTTCACTATCTATCGGCAAGAACCAGTATAACACCAATTCTCTATTCCACGTGCCATCTTCGTTTAAAAATCGAGCCACAATAGATAGAAAATCACCATTATGAGGAGTCACCAGGAGGAAAGAATGTGGTCTAGGAACCCAAGGAGTTCCAAAGGTGTACACATTATTCCCCTCTATAATCTTCCATCAAAGACCTTAAGAAAAAGGCCTCGACCGCAAATAAGACTCCGCCACATATATGAAGAGTCCCCCTTTACCTCAGCATGGAGAAAAGGACAATAAGGGAAATATTTGCCACATAGAACGCGAGCCATAAGTGTATTAGGTGCTGTGACAATCCACCAAGAAAGCTTTGATAGAAGTGCTTGATTAAACGCTATCAGGTCACGAAACCCCAACCCACCCATAGATTTTGGTTGGCACATCCTACGCCAAGCCATCTAGTGTAATTTATCTTTTTCCTTAGACTGTACCTACCATAAGGAGGCCATAAGCTTGGCCAAATCATCACATAGAGTTTGAGGGACTTTAAATACGATCATGGTATAAGTTAGGGTAGTCTGAGCAACCACCTTGATGAGAGCTTCTTTTCCCCCTTTCGAGAGTAGATCACAACGCCATAGCTACAATTTATTTGACACCCTTTCTCGAAGGCCATCAAACTCCATTCTTTTGCTTTGACCAATAACTAAAGGCAAACCAAGGTATTTGCTGTGCATTTGGCTTGTTTCAAGACCAAAAAGAGATAGGATAGATTGTTGGACTTCTATAGAAGTATTAGGAATAAGTTCACCACTTGCCCAGAAAAAGCCTCATAAGAATACAAGACATTCTTAATAGCTTGAGAATCATTTAAAGTAGCACGGTAGAAAACAAGGCCATCATCAGTAAAAAATAAGTGGTTTACCACAGACTATGAGCAAAACACCTGAATCCTTTGAAAGCACCATCACGTTCTTTCTTCTGAAGCATTTTAGAAAGTCCCTCCCCGCATAGAAGGAAAAGATAAGGAGAGAGTGGACAACTCTGCCTTAAGCCACGCGAGGGAGACACATCACCATAAGTAAGAACATTGATATGGAAGGAGAGCGAAGTTGGAGATATGCATTGATGGATAAGATTGGAAACCCCATTTTCTTTATAACAAAAATAATGAAATCCCATTCAACTCTGTCATACGCTTTGCTCATATCAAGTTTAAGCGCTACATATAGGAGCTTTCCATTTGTCTGCCTCCTAAGAGATTACATTAATTCGAAAGCCAAAACAATGTTATCAGTGATAAGCCGTCCCGGAACAAACGCACTTTGTGAGGAGGATATAAGATTTGGTAGAACCACTTTCATCCTATTTGCAAGAACTTTTGCAACGATTTTATAGATAACATTACATAAACTAATAGGATGAAAGTTACTCACTCATTTTGGCTGCTTACATTTTGGAATAAGCACAATATGAGTGTTATTCACCTCTTGCAAAGATTTACCATGATTGAGCACCTTGAGGCAGAAGCTAGTGATGTCTATTCCAACCACTTTCCAGTTATGCTGATAGAAAGCTGCATGATAGCCATCGGGTCCAAGAGCCTTAAAAGGTCCCATTGCAAAGAGTGCAACCCTGCCTTCCTCTTCACAAAAAGGAGCATCCAGCCATGCAGTCTAATCTAGACTAAGTCTTGGATTCCACTCTTCAAAATACGCCTCCAAAGCCTTAATATTCGGACTCGTGGTTGTAAACAAGTCTGCATAGTATTTTGAGAACACCTTCCCGACATCCTCCGCATCCTCAAGCAATGTTCCATGATCATTAAAGATCCGAAGAATGGTATTCATGTCACCCCTCTGATTTGCTTTAAGGTGAGCTAGGCCTGTGGGCTTTCGGTTAAGGTGAGTTACGTCTGAGGGCTCTCAATTAAGATGAGCTAAGTCTGTGGGCTCTCAATTAAGATAAGCTAATTATGCGCATATTTTTTATATTTTCATAAATCACATAAGCACATGCATAAACACATAATATGCAATTGCATCATATTTTCATAAAAACGTGCCCATATAAATTTGGAAAACAACTTTGGTGAGGAATCTATCTTAAATTTGCTTTCTCTCTTGAGTTTTAGCTTACAGGCAATCAATTATGCGTCAAATCACGTACCCCATCTATCGAATAAATAAATAATATACGTTAGAAATTTGAAAATATTTAAAGTTAAATAAAAGTATAAGACTAGATCATACACTTTGAAAGTTAAAGGCTAAAACATAACTTTTCAAAACCTTGGGGCTGAAATAGAGTTTTTAAAAACCTAAAGGACTAAAACAAGAATGACTGAAACTATAGGGACCAACATAGACCAGACTGAAACTTCGGTGACTAAAATGAGCTAACTGATAAATTTGGGACTGAGATTGACTGAGGCAAAGACTAAGGACCGATATGCTTTAAAAATGAAGATTTTGAACCCGCATGAGCAATACTAAAACCATAAGGACTGAAACAACGCAGAACCAAAACTCAAGGTCTAACTAAAGGCTTGGAATTTAGTAGATGACCAAGATTATCATGATTCAAACTTGGGGACCTAAAGATCAAATTAGATTTCATAAAAATCCCTAATTCATCTAATTTTCGCCGCAATTCGAGCGAAACAGAGAATCGAGAACGAAAGAGAGAGCGGTGGGGTTCAATCAACGCAGAGAGGTCACGGGTGAGTGAGTATAGTTTGTGACGTGGGTTCGAGGAATGAGTCGAAGGCTGAGCTTTGGGTTCGAATGGCAGCGAGTCCGAGAGGGAGTTCGCGATAGAGGTTGTGGCTCGAGTGATGGCTGTGGTTAGAGAAATGGAGGTCGCGATGGTAGGGAGAAAGAGAGGTTCACGAGATAGAGGGCAATGGAGATTCGAGAACGGAGGTCGAAGGCGGACGGAAGAAGGGGTCCGAATCGGGTTTGAGATTCCGGTGAAGACTCGGTCCAGGTAAGTCGCGGGTTCAAGGCCTTCAATTTGGGTTCTGTTTGTGGCAAAATGAAGAAGAAAAAGAGTAGTAGTCTGGCGGCGGTCGCGGCCACGCTCGGCTCCTCTGTTTTTGCCCCATTTTCTCATTTTTTTTCTATGAATTGCGTGAATGAGGATGAAGGGAAACGAGGTAGAGAGTTTCATTGATGGTTCGAATGGAAGGAAGGGTTCGATTTGAAAGGAGGCAGTCGCAGGGACGGAGCCAGAGATATGGAGTTTTATAAGAATTTTTTTTAACATGTAATTTTATTATCACCATTTTTTATGAGTTTACACTTGAGTAGTTTTACAGTAGTGTTTAAAGAATTAGTCTATGGTATCGCAATTTACAGAACATAATTTTATACCATTACAATTTACATATTAAGGGGATGTTTGATTCAATTTATGGTAGTTGATTTATAAAGAGAAATTATAAAGAGGTAAAATGAGTGGTGTAGATTTAATAGAAGTTTGAAATTTGTGGTTATAAATGAGTAGTTGTCAAATCAATTGTCAAATCAGTGGTAAATGAGATTATAATGTATTTTGTTAAAGAGTATCAAACAAGGGCTAAATAACCAAATTCAGTATTTTATTAATACTTTTGTTCATCGCAACAACAATGCAAAGCATCACCGTTCTTTTTAAACCTTAAATCGGTTTTTTCATTTCTCAATTTTTCAAATACATGTGATAAATTGTTGTTTAGGAAAACAACTTAATTATATTTAAATTAATTAATTTATTGTGCATTATATTCTACTTTTTAACAAATAGTACCAAGCAAATTAGATGTCACATTGTGTTTTATATATATATACATAATATATATACATATATATATATATTTATGAAATTTCATTGTTACTCTTTTATCAAATTCCAACCCTCTAATGAAATTAAAGTTGTACAATCAACACGTAGTAAATTATACAAATTGAAAAGCATTTTTCAATAGTTGATTAGTCTAAATCTAGAACGTTAGCTTGCACAAAATTTCAAAAGATGTTATATATATATATTATATATCTAACAAATAGAAAAAAATTTCCGGAAAAGTAAAAAATTTGGCTTTTGAATGTTTGAATCATTTGGGCCGATTATCAGCCTCCATTTCCGGCCCAAATTAATAAAGGAATGATAGAAAGGGTAGTAATGTAATTCCATTTGAAGACCCATCATCGTCCTCCTCCCTTTCGCCATTTTCCCTCTTTTTACGGTCTGCAACTATGGTGTTTCTATGGTGGCTCGGCCAAAACGTTAAAAACTGAAAAAATTTCCTTTCAATCTAGTGCTTTCATGTCTCCGCCCCTGCAGAAACCCAATTCTTCTCCTTCTATATTAGAAAATTTTCAAAATCCAGTGGGTGCAACCGCACCCACTGGTGCCCATGTAGATCCGTCCCTGGGCAGTGGCTGTGTGCAATTGCAGCGTATGTGCTTGTGTATGTAATGTTTTTATATACTTGAGTGTGGAACTCAATTGAAGGTGTATGTGAATGGTGTAATTGTTTAATGGGAATTCTGTTTTTTGTGTGAATGAGTAACTGTGAATTCAAGAGTATAAATGTCTTTCTGGAGAGTGTGAGTGTATGCTGTGAATGTTTGCAGGATGTACGAATATATTCTCAGAATGTGAATGTGCTGTGAATGGCGAATTCTTTGTATATTTCTGTAATATGAAGGCTGGGAAACGTGGGGAGATCATGGGGGAAATTGAGATTGAGGAAATCTGAAAGGATATCTTGTTGCAGAAAAATCAGAGAAGCTGGGAAATTTGGCGACGGTTCTTTCTGTCACAGGATATCTATTGTAATCAATGTGAGTCTTAAGAGTGGAACTGGTCCAAGAGTTATTGGGCTAAGCTTAGCTCAAAATGGGCTTGAAAATAACACTAACAATTTCGGCACAAAATAGTTAAAAGGCTTACACTAAAATTTTTGGGCTCCAAATTGGCTCGTCATAAAATGGTTGAGGTTTAAGCTATATAAGAATTGGGCTTGCATATAAAAGAAACACAATCTTGGGCTTAAATACATAAATAAGGCTTGGGTATGAGATTAAGCCTAGTCTTAGACTTAAAATTAACTCAATTGGATTCTTAGAAATAAGTTGAAATAAAACTTTGGGTTTAAATATAAAATTTGAACTTTGGACTAAAGTTGGATCATTAATTAATCCAATGATAAATTGGACGTCATACGCAAATTTTCCAAAATATCAAATAATTGGACTCGAGCTAAAAATCCAATTACAAACTCGCGTTTTCCTTTTAAATAAACTAGACGAGTGACACACATTCTTTAAAACATTATCGTGATCAATATTAAAATAACCGATTAGGGTGGTAAATTCTTTTAAAGCTTTAATTAGAAAATTTTCGTTTATGAAAATCTGGTCGCTACAGAAACTAATTATTTTTTTAATACATATCCTTATTTAATGAAACTAATATTTTTTTTCTGAGAATAAATAAAGCTAATCTATATATTCTTAAAAAGAGGGTAGTCGTGTCTAGAGGGACCGCAATTTTCCCGCCATTTTTTTGTGGTATGTTAGCACCTACATCTTGCGGTGCCTGTAAACATAATTTCCATTCTGAATTTTAATTCCTGTTTCTTTTATTTACTTTTTTTTACACTCTCTTATATACGCGACTTTCCTCTTTTCAATCCCCCAACATATTTCCTAATTTACACCCTTAATTCTTCCGCATATCCTTTGTGTGACTCCCATTCTTCCCTGAAATTCAGAATCCTAATTGATCCAATATCCTCCAAATCCAATCCCTATTATTGCGTGACAATCTGTTTCGAAGAGTACCCTGGAATCTATATACTCTTAAAAAAAGGGCAATCGTGCCTACAGGCATTGCAATTTTCCCGCCATTTTTTCAGTATATGTAAGCACCTACATCTTGCGGTGGCTATAAACCTAATTTCCATTATAAATTTTAATTTCTGTTTCTTTTATTTACCTTTTTTTTTACTCTCTCCTTTATACGCGACTTTCCTCTTTTCAATCCCCCAACATATTTCCTAATTTACACCCTTAATTCTTCCGCATATCCTTCGAGCGACACCCATTCTTCCCTAAAATTCAGAATCCTAATTGATCCGATATCCTCCAAATCCAACCCCATTATTGCGTGACAATTTGTTTCGAAGAGTACCATGGAAACTGCTTAAAAAGAGGGTAACTGTGTCTACAGATACCGCAATTTTCCCGCCCTCCCCATTTTTTTTTGTGATGTGTATAAGCACCAACATCTTGCGCTGGCTGTGAATCTAATTTCCATTTTGAATTTTAATTCTTGTTTCTTTTATATACTTTTTTTTTTTTAACACTCTCCTGTATACTCAACTTTCCTATTTTCAATCCCCCAAGAAATTTCCTAATTTACACCCTTAGTTCTTTTGCATATCCTTCGAGCGACTTCCATTCTTCCCTGAAATTCAGAATCCTAATTGATCCAATATCCTCCAAATCCAATCTCCATTATTGTGTGACAATCTGTTTCGAAGAGTGCCGTGAAGCTGCTTTGTAATACAGTAGTTTCTTTCTATATTTTCTTCCCAGTCTATGCTGTGGTTTTCCTCGTAATCTCTGGTGTCTCTCTGTTCTCTCTCCTAATTCGATTATGTGAATAGCTTATAAAAAGAAATAATCCAGAGGGATCCAAAAATTGGGGAAAAACTGCTGGCGTCCCACACAATCTACTCTCTTTCTCAATTCCATGATTTTGGAGCATATTCAGAGTTTTTAATTTGTGGTGAGTTTCACACATGGGTTTGAATTATAGTGTAACAATTTGCTATGCCTTTTGTCTTTAGGTTGTACTCACTGGCGGAGGCATAGGATGCACGTGTGTGCACCTGCCTACCCTATTTTTTAGCCAACATTTTTTTTGAAGTATTATTATTTATTTTCTTTCATTTCAAAATTAATTTTATTTTTTTAACAAAATTAGTAATCATATTTTGCTCAGAAGTTATTGAATATGGGTGTCAAACATTAATTTGAGATAGTATGCAAGATCTAATTATGAGTATATCATCCACGAAAAGCTTTTGAAGACTGAAGACAATAACATACTTTGATTTTTAAAATTTTCACCAACATCCTAATTTTACAAACGTCTTTCAACTAAATCCCAAATAATGTATATAATATTCTAATTTAATTCAATGTAGTCATTAGTCATTAGTTTCTACTTGTTGCTCTTCACAAACAATTCAATCTTATCAATTTAGTATAATTATTAAATCTAAATCTTTTCGGGCCAACAACTATGTTCTTCTCCATCTAATTTCCAACTATATTTTCCTTGTTTCCCCATTTTTATCTAACAATGTTTATAGATTCACTTCTTCACTTTTTAGTCATTTTATTTCTTCCTAGCTATCGTAAATCAAGAACTTTGAGTGAGTTATTTGAATGTTTCATCTTTCTTTGGTTAATTCGTGGAATTATTGTTATTATTATTTGGGTAATTTACACTTAACATCTCTAACCTTTCAACTTTTAATAGATTACGTCGCTAACCTTTAATTCTATTCATGGTGGTCCCCAACCTTTTCCAAAATCCCCAGCTAGGTCCCTATGGACGGAATCCGTCAACTTTAGCTGTTAATCAACTCTTTGACCAGGGGTAATTTTGGTAAAATATAAAAAATAAATATTCTAATTAAAAAATAAAAATAAATTTAAAAAAAAAAAAGAAAGAATGTGGGGTGAGGACCCCCCACCCGTTGCCATTTCTGGCTGTCGGAAGTGGCAGCCAGGGAGAGTCTTCCTTTGTTGCCATTTCCGACAGCCAAAGGGGCCACCAGAAATGGCAGCCGGGCTCCCCCCAGGTTCTTGCTGCATTTCTTGTAGAAAATGCAGGGAGAACATGGGGGGAAGACTCCCCTGGCTGCCACTTCAATGGCTGCCGGAAATGGCAATGGGTTGGGGGAGTCCCCACCCCACCATTTTCTTTTTTTTTTTTTTTTAATTTATTTTTATTTTTAATTAAAATATTCATTACCTTTTTTCTTTTTTTTTTAATTTATTTTTATTTTTTTAATTAAATATTCATTGACAACAACACCCTCCTTGCTAGCCTCCAAACCAATTAATCCTTTCCCTTTAACATTATTATCCTTGCGGCTCCCATCATGATCACCCACGGAAGCATTATTAGGAACATTCGTGGCAGCCTTGCTGCCGGTGCGCATGGGGTCATCATCCAAACCTGTCACCAAGTCGTCAGTCCTATTTGGAGCAGAAAACTCACTAGAACCAGTGCCTTCTCCACTTAGCCAACGCTCACCCGAGGTAAATTGCTGCCGTCTAGCTTGAGCACGCAGCCATGGTCCATTAGGCCGAACCACCTCGCTATCTGGATTCTCGAACAGCTTTGGGCAGAACTTCTCGGATTGTCCCAACCGACCACAAACAAAACAGAAACTCGACAGCCTTTCGTATTTGAAGTGCACCTACAGCCAATCACCCCCAGCCTTTTTGATTTTCATTTTCCTCTTCAATGCATTACGAACATCCATCATAACCCTAATCCGGACATAATTCTTCCACTCACCAGTGAAGTTCTTTGCGTCGGATTCGACAAAAGAGCCTAGGTAATCACCAATATTCCTTGCGACATGTTCGGACATAAAGCCGTAGGGAGATCGTGAACTTGCACCCAAAATGCCACTTGATTGAGTTCAACCCTAAACGGGTTGTCGTTGTGTTCCAGGCGCTTGAGGTGCAGAAGGTGCTCGTCGACTGTCCAAGGGCCTCCGTCAATGACACGGTTCAGACCCAGTTTGTGGAAAAAATTGGAAGAGGAATAACGCTGGCTTCACCTCCTTGATACAAATCCCTTTTACGGGCCTCCATATCGATGCCAATGTATTTTTCATGGCAACCACATTGAAGGAACGGTCAGTGAGAAACCGCCCAACCAAGCATAATTGCAAGGTTGCTTATACATGTTCCACATTTTAATATCGGAATGATTTTTTTGTTCTTGGGAGAAACTTCTATACATTGTTAGTAAATTGTACTGGGTTGTTTAATTTTCTATATCCTCTATATCGATTAACAAAATATATATTATTTTTGGAGTGTTAATATATAGTTCTATACATACTACCCCTCGTGATGACATATTTCGTGCTTGGTTATTCACTATAGGTTAAATTTTACGATACAAAAGTTGGGTAGATGTATCAAAGTACAAGATATTATAGTATTTCAGCTTTTTATGATTTAGCTTTTCGTGCAACACACATGTACTAAACTAGTAGTTATTATTAAACATATATATTAAATAAGGTTATTATGGTAAAAGTAACTCTTCAAATTAGAAACAGAACTATATATTTGGAACAAAGTAAAAAAGGAAAACAATAGTCTGGGCGTAGCACTAAATATGATATGACATCATATTGTGTCATATAGCGATGTAGCGTGCATCTGAGCATGGCATATGGGAACCACAACTATGTAGCTTGCCCTGGTTCATGCCACATGGCCATATAGAACCTTGTGATAATATACATATGGCAATATATCATTTTACAGAAACAAGAGTATATATTTAGGATAGAGATAAAAAAGTAAAGCTTGTTAGCGCTTCCAATTTCATTCTATTCTATTTTAAATTTGAAGTTGGTCAAAGAAATCAGACCCTTATTTGTGACCCGTGCAAATCTCAATATATGAATTGAAAAAAAATTGAATGAAGTTGACCAGACATTGCAAATTTGAAGTTGCCAATACCACTAAAGTAATTGGAAAAAAATTGAAAATCAAGCTTTTCACAATGAATTGAACTTTAGTCTTGTGCATAGCTAATAAGATACTAAAAAAACAAAGTTATCTAAATTTGATTATTTGAGTTTCACATTGACCAATGACTCACTTTGTTAATAACACACTTTCTAAAATTAAGATTCATTCTCTAATTAAAACCATAATTTAAAAAAAAAAATCGCAGTATGCGCAGAAACTCATTTCCGTGCTTCATTCGCACATGACCGTACAATTATCTTTATATAAATCTATGTACTAAAATATATAATGTTTGGCAATCCATTAGTTATGAAATAAATATTTTTAATTGTAATGTTGTTTATCCAATGAAAAAATATATATAAAAACAAAAATCTTAATCATTGATGAAGATTTTTATTTGATGTTATTTGGTGATTAAAGTTTAAAACAATGGTTGTAAATAAAATTCTTTATTAATTAATAGGTTTTTAAAGCAAAAAATTCACATAAATCATATTTTTATTTTAATAGAACCAAAAATAATAGACTGACTTTTTTCTTTTTTATTTTTTAGTTTTAATTAACAATGAATATGTATTATAGTGTAGAAAATCAGTGTAAAAAACTATTTATATTAATTGACATAGATAAATAAATTTACAATATAAATGACCTGTATGAAATAATATATAACAAAAGTTTAATTAAGCCCAAATCACTACTTATATAAAAGGAGAAATCTTGTAAAATATTTGGATTACACTTTTACCCCTACATTTTTCCTTCAATTCACACATTGTCCATTACTTTTTATTTCACTACATTATTACATTTAACATTATCATTAAAGTCATCTAATCAAACTAATATTATTTTCTTCCTAATGTTCATCATACAATTTAATTTAGCATCACTAAAGTCATCCAATCAAACTAATATTCTTCGAATTTCAAATTTTAAATTGAAATTCATTCAAACTAATATTTTATATGTTGCACATTCTACAATTTACATTAATACTCAAATATATAATTTTGGTTAAAATTTTTTAATCTAAGTGAAAAATGAACCATAACTAAGTTATTTTTGTATTTCTTTAATCATTAAAACTTCTAAGGAAAAAAACTATGCATTACATGTATCTAATTTATATTTGTATTTTTTTAATCATTAAAAATTTAAGAATGTATTATTATTATTATTTGCAGTCAATCATTATATGTATATTTGAGTTCATTCAAATTTCATAACCAAAGACAAATGAATGTTATAAAATAATTATTGTATTTAATTTAATTTAATACTATTAAAAGGTTCATAATTTGCGGTTACACTACAATTAATCATTTTAATTTGATGTAAATGCCCACCATATCAACCTTCACATCTCATCTTTTCATGTATTCTTAATGTAATTTTTATCACTTCATGCAACTATGTATTGTAAGTATGCCTTTTCGATTTAAGATTCATGATAAAGAAGATTGCACAGTAAAATGGAAAGACATGTACTTTTATATTTGAATATTGATTTATGTTTTAATATGTAAAATTCATGAACAAAGTTGGTAAAATATTAATTTATGTTCTATACTTTTTAATATCGATTATTTTTTTGTTCTTTTTTTTTTTTACTTTCGCATATAGTTTGGAAATTAAAATTTTTTATTAAAAATGATTTTAAACCTAGCTAACTAATAAATTACCTATTAGAATATTACAAGTTGCGTTACTTTACAAATCTATTTAATACGTTTCACATGCTACAATTTAGGTTAATGCTCTCTTCATTTCTTTTACTACCTCCGTCTCAAAAAGATGGTCCATTTCAACCATACATATATATTAAGAAATGTTAGTTAAAATATTAAAGTTTACCTATATTTTTCGTATTATACCCTTTTTTTTAATTTCAATAAGCAATAAATGAATATATAAGAAACTTAATGGACGGAGGTGGAAGAAGGTTTATGGGCTGCATTAACAAAGAAAAACATTATTCCCAAAGCCAACCTTTTGTATTCCCCAAGTCATAAACTATATTACCAAGGTATATTAAGTAGGGGTATATTAGGAACTCTATAGATAAAATACATGCCTAAGATAGTAACTGGACTATATTTTGGGATGGAGGTAAAAAGAAAGATGGACTATCTTTTTGGGACGGTGGTAGTATTTATTTATTTTTTTGTTCTTTTTTGACTTTCACATAGTTTGGAAATTTAATTTAAATTTTTTTATTAAAAATGATTTTAAACCTAGCTAACTAATAGGTTTGCTATTAGAATTTTACAAATCTATTTAATATATTTCACATGCTACAATTTAGCTTAATATTTTTTGCAATCAATCATTATATGTTATAATTGATTCCATTCAAGTTCCATAACCAAGACAACTGAATGTTATAAAACAATTATTATATTTAATTTAATTTAATAATATTAAATACCCACTATATCAACCTTTACATCTCATATACTTCACCCACTATAAATTAATGATCAAAATTCAAATAAATCCAACAATACTGAAACAGAAATCCAACTTATATTTTTCCTTCAATTCAATTCAATCTTAGTTTCAATCCATTCTCTAGAAAAATGGCTTTGTCCGCATCAACAAAAAAGTAAGAGCATTGTATGCTAATAAAAGAATTGAGTGCATTTGATCAAGAATGGAGCATCAAAGTTTCTATCCTTTGTAAAAGTTGCATTGAAAACTATAAGAATACAAACGGTCCCATTCAAGTTCAAAAATTGATTTTAATGGATGAAGTTGTAATATTTTTAGTTGTTTATATTTTGAATAACTATACTAATATCTTATCAATTCTTTTTCATACTAACTCATTTCTTTTTATGCCTTCGTAGGCTAATAAAATACAAGCCACATTACTTAGTGAGACAATTGAACTCTTTAGTGATACAATTCGGAAAGGGAATACTTACAAAATTCACTCAACATGAGGGCTCAAAATGATGTTCAATTTGCAGACATTTTAACTCGAATTGGTAATGGAACAGAGCCAACAATAAAGGATGATTTCATTTCTTTACCAATGGAGACAGTAATAGTAGGTGATGATGTAGAATCTCAAGAGTTAAAACTCATCAATTTGGTTTTCCCAGATTTAGGAAAAAATGCATCTTCGTCTGAATATGTGACATGCATGGGATTCTTTCAACAAAGAATGAATATGTTGACTACCTTAATGGTAAATTAATTCAATTATATATTTCCTGGTGAAAGTAAAGAGTTTGTCAATTTCGATGAAGCAATTGATGATACAAACAACTACTACCAAAGAAGAATTTCTAAATTCATTGTTGCCAAATGGTTTACCATCACACACACTGGTGTTGAAAAAAAATTGTCCAATTATGCTCTCAAGAAACCTGGATCCCTCCAATGGACTTTGCAATGGAACAAGAATTGTATGTTGTTATTTTAGAACAAATGTCCTTCATGCAGAAATAACCTTTGGACAACGTGCTGGGAAACAAATTTTTTTCCCCAAATCCCACTAAGTCCTGCAAACAATGAAAGCTACACATTCAAGTTTAAGAGAAAACAATTTGCTTTCCGATCTCTATCAACACGGTATAAGGACAAACTATATCTCATGTTGGAATATATCTTTCAGAGCATGTCTTTTCACATAGACAACTATATATTGCACTTTCACGTGGAGTTTCAATGCAAAACAAAAAATTTTTTGTCAAATTAGACAACAAAAGTAAGAAAAGTGTAATGTTGATAAAAAATATTATGTATAAAGAAGTGTTTTCATAATAAAATTTTCTTACAATCAAATATATTTATTGTAACATACAACGTGCAACACACGTTCCAATGACTAGTGTTTTAAAAGGAAAATTCGATTTTTTTAAATTGGCAAAATTACTAGAACATGCTTTATATAAATTATGGGGCAACGTGCCCAACCGCCAGGACCCAAGTTCGAATCTCCCATTGAGCATTAGGGGAAGTTAATTCTTGTGGGTCGGGTCTATAGTCCGCATCTTGGTCGAGTTGGAAGGTTGGGCTAGTGGGTAGGTCGTGTTAGTCCTTTTTTTTATTCCCTAGATACAATTCATTCGTCCTATCTTCCTTTCAATTAGCTCACTAATAAAAAAGTATATAGATTGTTCTAAGCTTCAGTAGTACATATGCTTCGATCAGTGGTCGAATTCAATCCACATTAAAGCAGCTGGTTAAATAAAAAAATTTTATTTTTTTTAAAATTTTAGTCCACAATTAGTAACGGAATTAGTAATAAAAATTTGTTGCTAATTAGTAACTTTTTTATCTGTTAATAATTTAGTAACGGCCTAACCCGTTATTAATTAGTATCAGAAAGTTTTACGTTACTAATTAGTAACAGAAAGTTTTGTTGCTAATTAGTAACGGAATTTATATTCCGTTTCTAAATTAGCCACTATGATATTAGTAAGGGTTTTAGTAACAGTACTTTTCTGTTACTAATAGTGGTTAGAAACGAAATTGACTTGTTTAGCAATGGAAATTTCCACTGCCAATCGTGCCTTTAATTAAACATGATGTGGGAATTGAGTGTTAATAAACCTAAGGGGTTGCAACATGAAGACATAAGGTCAATTATTTGTAACTGCCAAGGTGAGAATCAACCAAATAGTGGTTGGCTTGATGACTGGACTGCAAGTGTCAGAGTAATCCAGGCCAGGCCATTGGTGGAAGCCTTTGGAACATGATGTGGGAACTGAGTGTTAATAAATCTAGGGGGTTGCAACATGAAGACATCTTCCGCCAAGTCATTATGCAAGAAGGCGTTGTTAACATCTAATTGACGTAAAGGTCAATTATTTGTAACTGCCAAGGTGAGAATAGCTTGATGACTGGACTGAAAGTGTCAGAGTAATCCAGACCAGGCCGTTGGTGGAAGCCTTTGGCTATCAGTCGAACCTTGTACTTGTCAATCAAACCATCAACTTTTCGTTTTATTTGGTAAACCCATTTGCATCCAATAATGTTTTGGCTAGGTGAAGGGGGGACAAGGTCCCAAGTACTATTTCGATGAAGAGTACTGAACTCATTAGACATGGCTTCACGCCATTGCGGTTCCTTTAGAGCTTTGGAGACATAAGTGGGTTCAACGGGGGGAGGAGGAGAAACAGGGACGTGAAAGTTAAACTCTCGAGTGGGAATTTTGATATTGTTCTTGCCACGATTGATCATAGGGTGAGTATTAAGTGAGGTGGGGACTATGGAAGAAGGCTGTAGGTTAGTGGAGAATGAGGGATGATTGACTACTGGAGATGAGACAACTGAGAAAAGGTAGTGGGCGAGGGAGACAAACAAGTAGCCAATGAAAAGGAAGGTGAAGAGAAAGCTAATACGGGTGAAAGGGGATCTGAAGCGGTGGTGACTGAGTCGAAGGAGGATGGGACCGATTGAAGAGGTGCGGTGGGAAGAGAGTTGGTATGTTGAGAGCTATATAATGGTGAGATAGCATGCAGGCTAGAGTTTGAATGTAAGATGGGGTGATCTTGGGGGTTATGATGGCATGTGGATAAAGGAGTGTCGTGTGAAACTCGGCTGACCAAAGTGGGAGTCGGTTGCATAGAATCTCTAATAGCATACAAACCAATATTGCCTTGATGCATGGAAGTTATAGGAGATAAGGGGAGTGAGATTGAAAAATGAGAAGAATTGGAAATAGGAGGATACTTTTGAGTGAGGTTGCTTGTTCGTGTAAAATGTGTGTGTGAAATCCGCAAGCGTACAGATCGAACAAGTAATACAATGGACAATGAGTCCGAGTTATCGTTCCCACGAGGATCGGATTGAGTATCGAAATTATGAGTTCCAACTTTATTTAAATGATCAAATCTTTTGTGTTTGAGAAAATAGAATAAATAAACAAGTAAATAAAATTAAGAAAATAAACTATATACAAAGATTTAGAAGGAAAACATATGATGGATATGTGTCAGGACTCACGACTTCACTATAGTTGGACCACCTAGACTAGCGACAATCAATCTATGCTAACGATCGAATCTCACGAAATCAACTACCTACTCTTCTCGAAGTTAGCTAATCCTACAAAATTAGGCCCCCTCATCTCTCTCTAAATGAGCGCGTTAGCAACTCTCTTAAGTGCATTAATCAACAAGCGATTCACGTAAGCCACCCCGAAGTTCACCCTACGTGATCGCACCAACCACAAGCAAATCTCTTTGTCTTGTCTAAATTAATGATTCTTATTGTATAAGTTAACTTAAATATTCCCCTCTTGAGTTCAAAAAAAGTCTATAGATTTATTCATCCATTGGCCACATAGATGAAGACAAAACAATATACAAATAAGAATTTAACATAAGAATCAATTGCATAAATTCAGCATGAAAAACATGACTATGGTCTCAACTAGGTTACATCATTTGTCCCAACTGAAAATCAATTACACATCATTAATGAAAGACACAAATAAATAAAACGCATAACCCGGGTAAGTAGCTCTTGAATAAGATGAAGAAGTCTTGCACCAAGCTTCCCCTTATTGAATCTTGAACCCGATTCCCGAATCTCCAAAGGTTACGTGTTTTTCTCCCTCTTTTCTATAGAGTTTTTATGAATTGTTCTCCCCTTCTTGAATCTCGAACTTGAATCCCAAGCCTTCGAAGGTATGGTGTTTTTCTCCCCATTTTCTAAGGTATTTTTTGTATTATGTCTCTCCTCCCTCTAGAAGACTTGGCTAGATGCCCTTTTATAAGATCTAAAAACCGTGTACAAGTTAAAGCATAAAAAGAGTTATAAAGGAAATAAGGAGAAAAACTGGAAATTCACACGCAGGGTCCATGCAGCTGCACAAGATTAACATGTTCTTTGTGCTGATTCTGCCAAACTTCTGGACACGGGTGCGGCCGCATATATGCTCCATGCGGCCACATGAGGCCGCGTTCTACTGGCAGCTTGTCTTCCAACGTCCATAACTTTTAGTGGGAAACTCGGAATTGAGATTCAAATGTTGCGTTGGACTCCTAACTCGATAAGCTTTCCGATGACCTATTTTACTCCCAT
>CAVNYN010212977.1:0-11500 GCA_963692815.1 Nyctanthes arbor-tristis
ATAGGAGAAAATTTCGTCTACAATCCCAAGCATATGCCATAAAATCTAGACAACTCTAAGCATTTCCATTATCAACGAATGGAATAAACCGTAAGCCTGCAAAGAGTTGACATCCAAAATAACATTGTATTCAAAAAAAAAAAATCCGGCCAGGCGTCAACCAAAGAAATAGCACAAAACTAAAGGTTCCAATCATTAAATTTGTATACCAATCTGGCTTCCCATCATTGGTTCTCATTAAGAAACTTGAATAGTTGAATTGCCATGTTCTTTCTAACATAAAGCATGTCAAACGGATTATCCATCCGTCTAAACTTGTTCTTGAGCAAGTATTCGTTATACTTCATGACAAAAATCCCGCAATCACCACTGAAAAAAAACATTTAGACATATATACAGTCGCAAACAACACGTGGTGCATCATGAAGCAAGCAACAGAAGGCAGAGAAATGAAATAAGACATATAAAGTAGGTTGTGATATATAGCTTGAAAAATTTTAACCCAAAAAAAAAGCATTACCAGACAGCAAATAGATATTAAAAGATACAAACCAAAAAAAAAAAAAAAACATATTTTAACTATACAAATGGCAAGCAGATACTTTAAGAATGACAGTCAAGAAAGTTTGTGAAGTTCCAATTGTGCATACAGATTGTCACTAGGCCTAGCATTGGGTCAGTCGGGCTGGTTAGGGCCGAACCTGAAACCGAAACCGACCCGACTATAGATCGGTTTCTTTTTCTGCAAACCAAAACCCGGCCTACAGGCCGATAAACCCGACCTAGACAGACGCGACATGGGTCGGATTGGGTCGGGTTAGGTTTCGGGTTGGACCCTATTTTATTATTTATTTAAAGCTTTAATTTAATTTGGTCCAAGTTTTCCTTTCTTAAAGGCCGAACTTTAGGTCCAAGTTCATTACTTAAAAGAGTAATTGGGCTAGGGTTTCTGTTTCATATATCTAGGCGGCCGCTGTGGTGGGAAGTCAGTGGAGTGCCGAAGGCAAAAGCACTGCGAGGAGCAGGAACATAGTAGCAGCTACAGAGGCCGCGTTGTTCAGCTTCGGTAGCAGCTCTGCCGCGTAGGCGAAGGCATACAGCGGCGGCGGGGCGGAGGCGTAGTAGCGACGGCAGCGGAAGTTGCATAGGCGGAGGAAAGGGAAGAAGATGGAGACTGGGGAGACAATAAGGCCTCAATCTGTTTTTCTTTTTTGGATTTTTTTCATCTTCTTGTATTGTGAAATAAGGCTTCTTGTATTGTGAATTACATTAGGTTGGAGAACGTGGTATTTTGAATTGTATTGTGAAATAAGGCATCTTGGTTTTTTCTTGTTTTCCTTCTTTGCCAACGTTTTTCTTTCTTCTGTTTCCAAAAAGATGTTGATTTTCTCAGATTTGTTGGGCCTTTATAAGTGCAGGCCTTTTGTTTTGTTTTTGAAACAAAGGAAAGAAGGGTAAAAATAATTAAAAGCCGATCGGTTCAAACCGGTAAAACCGAATTGGATATGTCTGGTTCAGTTTGAACTGGGTTTGACCGGCCAAACCCGTGGATCGAACCGGACCGGTTTGGTTCGGCCTCCTATAACCTGTAACCCAACCCAAAGAGGCCAAAAACCGAACCAAACCAGACCGAACCGTGCTGGTTTGGTTAGGTTTACCAGTTTACCGATTTTGATGCCAACCCCTAATTGTCACAATGAAGTCAATAGTCGAAGGGAAGACAGCACGTAAAACATCTAGTAACATAGTGTTTTCCCTTTGTTACAGACAGTATGTAAAACGTCTAGTAACATAGCATCACCTTTTTTTTACTGATGAAGATAAGATAACGTCAGAAACCCACAAAGGGAAAAGAAAACACAAACAAGAATACTGAATTCGATAGCTGGAAGAGAAAAACGACTTGCAATATAACATGGCAAAACAATAGTTTAAAGAAGCAAGATTGCATGCAAAAAATAGTCGATCGTTACCAATGAAATGTAGACATATAAGATTCAACATTCACATTGGGACCCCCAATTATGAAGATATATATTCAAGCTGGGAAATGTTACTGAATAAAGATATCAAAAGAACCAAAACAACAAGATAAAGTACAAACCAAAAAAAAAAAAAAAGATGTTGACAATGTGGATTCTTAACCAAAATACGGGAAAAGAACCCTACTTTTGAAAAGAAAAAAGAACCTCAAACAAAACCACATACAGTAAGCAAAAAAGTAGCGAAAATCTTGGCCTCCATGTCGCACACAAAATCAAGCCGTGAGAATTATAAAAATACCAGAAAGCAGACATACAAAACTATAAAAAGCAATTCAAGAGCCAAAATAAACAAAAACACATAATTGGGAAACAACACATAAGCAGTTGACAACATAGTCCCATCAAAAAAGAACCAAAAATTACATGTAAAATACTATGAAAAAACCCGGAACCATAAAAAAAATAAATATAAATATACGATAACGCAACGATGAAAATTTCGAGAGAAGAAATTTAAAATAACAAGCTGTACCTTGTGACAAGGGGCCGACCACTTCTTAGTTTTCTTGTTGGAACCATTCCTACTACCAAAATGCAAAGAATTCAGTGCCCAACCCCAATTTCACCCAAAATATAGTAAAAAACCAAAGATTTGGGAACGAAATCACAGAATATATGAAAAAAGACTCCAGACATGAAGAAATACTTTAGGAACTAAAATTTAGGAAAGACAAATTAATTAATTAGCTGAGGGATTCAAATTAGAATCAGTTACAAAAGAAATGATAAGGAAATAAATTTAAAATCATATTAAATTCAGTTATAAAACATCCAAAAATAATATAAATAAATAAATAAACTAATACAAAAAATAAATAATATTAACATAAAAAATAAAAAAAAGAATGGTAAAAAAACAATAATGAGTACTATATATATAAATATTATCATATATAGGAGTTAAAAAGATAGTGCTAATATAAAAAGGGCAAAACGTCTAATTTTCTCTTATATCAATTGACTGGTTTGTACAAATAAAAAGAGGGACATTTGACCATGTGGGCTAGTTGTTTATTTTCAATTAGTACTAGTATTTTTCATCCGGGCGTTGTATGAGAAAATATAATTTAAAAAATATTAAGAAAATCTAGTATTACAATTTATAAAAGGGAAAATATTATAGTAAGTTATTATCATATATGATAAATTTATATAGATATCCATATACAATTAGTTTGAGGTTGTAGAAGCGCGGTTAAATTAGATTAAAAAATTCAAAATGTCAAATTGAATAAATATTTGAAATTAATTTACATAGCCAACTTTTGTTTTTTAGGAGTGAGAAAAAAATAAATTATTGCATCATATTGACTTAATTCTCAATACAGTACCATGAAGAAGAGAAAATATTAATCGAACCAAATCTTTGAAATTAAAACAAAAGTCATAAATAATGGATACAAACTATTGATAAATGTATTAACATATAAGGGTTGATCAACATTATACGATAAATCTCAATGTATTTAATCCAATGGTTGAAACGATTAACTTTCCAAAAATAGGATGATCACCAATCAAATTTTGAAAAGAATAGTTCGCAAGATAAAGTCGCAACATATTTTTATATAGGAGTTTAAGTTTTTAACTTTCCATATCTCTTTACTCTAAAAATTTTGTCCAAGGAAAACAAGCTTATTTTCTAACACTTCCATTGTTGTCATCATCAATCTTGGCTGAAATTCCCTTGTCAACATAGGTAATATTAGGAATCAAAATTGGACTTAGGTGGGATTGAAAATTCTGTAGAATTACTCAAAGAAAGAAAGAAGTAGAAGCGTTTAAATAGATGTCATAATAGTTCTACAGAATCCATAAAAAGTCGGACAAACGAACATGCTCTAAATACAAAAGTAGACTCAAAATAAAGTAGAAAAAACACAAAAACCCATAACACATGGATTTAAACGTCCAAAATCCATCATTAGTAGTGGCAGAGCGACCTTTTCAATCCGTTCCGTTGAACTACCCCAAAAGTGTATGTTGTAGATAGAAAATCCAACACTATATGTAAAAGTTATGCATTTTTTAGAAAAACTAAGAAAAAAGAAAAAAGAAATCAATTTTATAGACTCAGAATGTGCAAAAGGGAAGGAACTTATTTTTTGTAACCATGTTCTTTATGTCTATATATATATATAAAACTGAAACAGAAGATGTAGTATATTAGAATTGTTATAATAAAAAAAAATCAGTTTTTGAATTATGATCAATACACATATTGAAAAACTTAATTAGACATAATAGTTGCGGTAGAATTAGTTGGTTTGTAACCCCACAAGAACCCAATAAACCATGTTTTGATTAAGCTTTGAAATGCAACAAAATATGTGAAATTTTCACCAATATTAATTTAGATAACATTTCCTATGAACAGGGGCGGAATCAGCCATCGATATTGGGAAGTGCCGAAAATATAGATTAATACTAATTTGTACATTAATTTTTTTTAGCAATTATTTATATTGTCAAAAAATATTTTTTTGTCAAAATAGAGTGTGTCCAAGCAAAAGGGGGCAAACCACCACCTACGCCCATATATGAGCCTGATACAAAACTTTATTGCTTTAGTTAGTAAAACATGCTTCCTTCCTGCAATATATGATTAGCATGAAAAAAATTAAAATAAAATAATGGTAAATTAAATTAAACTTATCCAAGATTAAACCTATATAGGCTCTGTTTGGGATTACTTTGGATACCCAACTTCTTTTTTGAGAAGCATAGCTAATGAAAGTGTTTGGTAAATTATAGAAAAAATGATTATTAGAGAAGTAATAATATCATACAGCAGATTTTGAGAGGCAGCAGAAAGATGGTTTCTTAACTTCTGCTTTTAGCTTCTCCAATTAAGAATAATTAAATTGTCAAATTTAACCCTGTATTTCTTTTTCTAATACCTTTTGATATAGGGTTAATTTCACAAATTATCCTCAACTTTTGAGCTAAGAATCGGCTAGGTTCCCAACCCTTTTTTGACCTCTTGGGTCTCTAATATTTCATAAATTCACACGACAGGTTTTTTTTATAGATTCAGTCAATATTGCCGTTAACATTTTAATAAAATTACCATCATATCCTTTAACTTTTTGATTTAAAAACAAGAAATTTAAAATAATAAAAAAATAAAAAACCCACGCCACCCATCCCTCCTCTCCCAAGAATAGTCATAGAAATGGCAGCGATTTTACTGCCGTTTTCAACAGCAAAATCCTGCCAGAAATGGCAGTAGACTACTGCTATTTCTGGCAGCATTTTTGGAGGATGGAAATTCACCCTCCATTATTTCTGTCTAAAACGACGCCAGTCTACTACCATTTATGGCAGCATTTTTAGGGGGTGGATCCCCTGTTTCTGACAACACATGGGGAGATTCATCCCTCCCATTCTAGCCGCTGAAAAATACAGTATTTTACTGCCATTTCCAGTGGCAATTCTTGGGAGGGGAGGGTCTTTTCATTTTTTAATTTTTTATTATTTTTAAATCTTTTATTTTTAAAATTAAAAAGTTAAGGATTATATCTATAATTTTATTAAAAATTAACGGCATTATTAACGGAATATGTCAAAAAAGACATATCGTATGAATTTATAAAAAGATGGGGACCCAGAAGGTTGGAGACCCAACCGATTCTAAACTCAAAGGTAGGTAAAGATTTGTGAAATTAATTGTTTGATATATTAGATAAAGATAGAGAAAATTTACAAACCATTTTATGCAACAATCTATTTTAATCAATTTCTTTTCATTGACTCATAATTTATTTGATTGCGCACTATATATATTGATCTTATTTTTTAGTGTATTTTTATAAATTTGTTAATTTCAAATAAATTTTTCAGTCGAAAAATTTTCAAAATAAATTTTCAATTTCAGTTATTACTTGTCGATATTTTGTAATTTTTTGTGATATTATATATATATATATATTACATATTTTTCATAATCAAAAAAAATAAGGATACGGTATAATAATAAATAAAGATTTTAATCTTGTATTTTTTAGTAAATATAAACAGTACTGGCATAAAACAGTTAAATTCACTAAACACTTCAAACTGCTTTTGGATCGTACATCAATTTTAGTAAAAACGTTTACTAGACACTAATCTAATCTACTTACAGCAAGTGTTTTATCCAACACAACAGAAGCCTTATTGAGTAAGCTCCAGTAATACCAAACTAATCCATAATCTAAGTGAATAATAATAACTGTAAAATGACAATCACATAAAAGTATCATACGGAAAATGATTCACATAGAAAGATAAATTATCTTACAAAAATCATAAGTTGTGAAATAGTAATGATGAAATTTTCCATCCTCTGCCTAATAACATGAGAACAACCAATTGGAAAGTATAATCAATCTTAAACAAACAAAATAGAAAGTCTAATATAAGAAGGGCATTTCAAACAAACCAATTGAAATTGGATTAGAGGGGTGAGAGAGAGAGAGAGAGAGAGAGAGAGAGAGAGAGAGAGAGAGATTTAGGTGCAAATAATATCTTCCATTTTCCATAATAAAAAAGGAATGAGAATATGGCATAGAATGAGAAAATGACATTAATTAACTGAATTGAGACAATTATTACTCGTCGATATTTTTTAATTTTTTGTGAAATATTACGTATAAATTGCATATTATTCATAATAAAAAAATTGGGATATCGCATAATAATAAATAAAGATTTAAATCATATATTTTTTAATAAATATAAACTGGTATAACAGTAAATAGTTAAATTTACCAGCTTTTGGATTGTACATCAATTTTAGCAACAATAATAATAACAGTAATGATAAAATTCTCCATCCTCTACCTAATAACATGAGAACAACCAATGAGAAACTATAATAATGATAATCAATTTTAAACAAACAAAATAGGAAGTCTAATAAAAAGGGAATTTAAACAAATCAATTGGAATTGGATTAGAGGGGAGAGAGAGAGAGAGAGAGAGAGAGAGAGAGAGAAAGAGACCTGAATTTTTTTATAGAAACATATCAAACTCCGATTTCAAAGCCCTATCTTCAAAAATAGCTTGTCACCTCGCTTGTGTCCGGTGAGGTGGCGAGATGTGAATGGAAATCGAGCCGATCTATTGTTATAGAAGGACTCAAGATTGACCTGCAAATAATATCTTCCATATTACATAATAAAAAGGAATAAAAATATGAGAATGAGAAAATGATGTATTGATTAATAGAATTGATTGAGATAAGTTATTGGGAAATAATTTAGAGAGTCGAAATTGGGGCATATAAAGCAAAACTTGTATTAACTAGTAGATTTTCTCTCAAAAAACATAGAAAATAACCAAAACAACATTAGAAAAAGAGGACTTCTTTGACAAATAATTTAGATTGGAAACACATGTTAACCAACTTTCTTCTTTTAATTTACAGAAGAAGATATATTTGATTTAATAGACGATCACATGAAAGAATCGTACGAAAAATGATTCACATAGAAAGACAAATTATCTTAAAAAAATCGTAAGACATGCAATGATAAAATTCTCCATCCCCTACCTAATAAGATGGGAGCAACAAATGAGAAAGTATAATCAATATTAAATAAACAAAATAGTACAGTCTAATTAAAAAAAAAAAAGAATTTTAAACAAACCAATTGGAATTGGAGTGGGGATGGGGATGGGGGAGAGAGAGAGAGAGAGCTTCAAATAATATCTTCCATCTTTCATAATAAAAAAATGAATGAGAAAATGACTTAGAGTGAGAAAATAACGTATTAATTAATTGAATTGATTGAGATAAATTACTGGGAGATAATTGAGCTGAAATTGGAGCATATACACCAATGCTTATATTAATTAGTAGATTTTCTCCCAAAAAAATAGAAAATAACCAAAACAATATTAGAAGAAGAGGACTTCTTTAGCAAATAGTTGAGATTGGAAAAAGATATTAACCAACATTCTTCTTTTAATTTGCTGAAGAAGATATATTTGATTTAGTAGAGAATCAAATCAAGGATTCAATTTCAATGAATTGGACAGAGTTATCTGTGCGAAAGTTGGAAGAGATGGGGAAGAGACGACAACATAATTGATTTTAGGCAATATATTCTATCAATAACTATAAAAAATGTTTAAAGTGTTCTCCGCAAACATCACTAAAAGAAGACTTTTTTAGCAAACAATTTAGGAGGGAAAAAATATTAACTAACTTTCTTCTTTTAATATATATAGATTGATAGATAGATGTTGATTAAGTGAGATTTGTGGATGCAATTAATTAACTTAAATAAATTCAAAATTTTTTCTGTCAAATAACTAAATCGGTGCTATATAATCTATCACGTAATTGTGATTTATAATATTAACCTTTCAAACTTTATAGCATCAAATCTCACATTCGTAGTGCAATTTAACCTTTTTGCTTAAAAACGATTATTATAATACCCCTAAATTCTAATTAATAGATAAATTTAACCTTTTTACTTAAAAAATTATAATACCTAAATTCTAAGAAAATAGAAGATAGCTAAAATACAAATAAATAACAAAATTTTCTAAGTAACCAGCAATTCTAAGGAGACATTTAAAAGTGATATTAATAGGTGACATTTTTATATGACACATATTCATTGGGTAAGTGATTACATGACAACTTTTTATTATCCAATACAAGAGTGTCACATAAGAATGTTACATATTAATGTCTCTTTTTCATGTCCCCTTAGAATTTTTGAACCAATATTGATTCTGGTTAATACCCCTAAATTCTAATTAATAGTTAAGGAATCAACATTGCCCAGCAAAGCACTTTAAAAACCACTTGTGGTTTCAAGAAATCCAAAAGATCAACATTGGTTTTTTTAAAAAAACCTCAATAAATTGTCGCAAGCGGCGCCATCGATTGAACAAAAAAGGGGAGTGACATTTCTCTATCCATTTAGTTTACTCTTCTCCGTTTATCTCAATCAATTTCACTTTTATGCACTTCATTTTTCCTAGTTCCAATCACATGTCATACGTCTTCGCTTGAATTGTCCAATGATCTCCCATCACGGTGTGCGTCTGTCGAAATAATCGTGCCCGACGTATGGTGAGAGCTCATTTTTATCTTTTTCCGCTTACTAGTATGTTTCCTTACACGTGGTTTGTAACATTATTACTATTTTTTTAAATATTTAAGCAACCATCATTTTATTCGTATATCAGAAATATGGTTAATTTCACAAATCGTCTCTGACATTTAAGTTAAGAATCAATTGGGTCCCCAACATTTTTTGACCTCTTGAGTCCTCAATCTTTTATAAATTAGCACGATAAGTCGTTTTTGACAGATTCTGTCGATATTGCTGCTAACTTTATAATAAAATTACCCTTATATCTTTTAACTTTTTTAATTTTAAAAACAAAATATTTAAAAATATAAAAAATACCACCCCACCCCACCCAAGAACGGCCGCAGCAAAATGTTGTCATTTCTTGTAGCAAATGGAGGGGACACAATAAGATAAAAAAAAATATTAAGATCCAGCTGATTCTTAACTCAAAGGTTATGGACGATTTGTTAAATTAACCCTTAAAAATATAATCAATCAACTTCTGTTAAATGGTTGAAAATGATTTTAAAATCCAATTAATCAATCAGGTTACATTTACATTTTATTTCATTGTCGAACCTTAATTTGACAATCCAAATTCATATTGTGTTTGTCGTTTTGCGCATCTGCATTTTTTTCTGAATTCAACTCTATACTGAAGGAAGATCCAATTATCACAAGGAATATCCATCTAAAGAACTTACATAGTGGATAGAGTATTCACATCAAATAAATGGACTCAATCCTTCCATTAACGAGAAAACAAAAAATCAAAATCAATCTGATAAAGAGACAAAAAGATTATGTAGACAATAAAGGGAGGAAATGAGTTATAATTGGAAACGAAGTGGAACATCAATTCAATGAAACGTACTTAGGAATTTATTTAGGGAAAATTATTGTTAAAATATTAATTCAAGGACAATAAAGAGAAACAAGGAATACTTATGGCAATTTGATCAGGTCCGAATCGACACCCATGGGGCTCGATCTGAATCTGGCTAAAAAATTTTGGGGAAGTTTTACTTATGCTTTAGTTTTTTAAGAAAATCTCATATATACTTACCAAACTTAATAGATTTGAAAAATACTCTGTAACATAGTATACTACACGTGTAACAAGGTATGCTATTGTTTTATGTTTTTAAAATTTTTCTTATTTTTTATTTTTAATAAATATTTTTTAATACTCCCACCCCTTCCCCCACACCCACCACCCACCCAACCCACCCCTGCTGGTGGCTGGTCGGCCATTGACCAAATTCCGACCAGTCGTCGGCAACCGAAATCTGGCCAGATTTTAACTAGCGACCAGAATATGGTAGGCCGGGTTCTGCAACCCACTGGCCGAATATTTTTAATTGATTTTCTTATTTTTACTTTTCTATTTCCTTTTTCCTTTATTATTTCTTTTCGTATTTCCCTTGTTTCTTTCTTTTCTCTCTTCTCCTTTTTTTTTTTACATTTTTTGCTTTTCTACTTTTTTTATTCATAACATACAAATTGTTATTCATTTTAATTTATGTAATAAGGATGTTACAAGGTTTTAAATTCATATACTGTAAATGTTACAGCCACAACAAACATCGTTACACAAGAAACAAATATTATTACACACACAATGAACATTGTTACACAATAACCTTGAAAAATTAACCAAAAAATTGAAAATTGGAGTATGTTACACTTTTTAATTTACATAGCATAAATTGCCAACATTTAACATAGGTTTTTGTATGCGTAACATGTATTATTTCACACACAACATGACTTGTTATGCGCATAATAGATTTTGTTAAACTAATAATAGCATAAATGGTTACATACAAAAGATAGCTTGCTATACATTTGACACTTTATTACACACCTAACGAATCATTTAACTGACCAAACATACATTGGTACACACAAAGCATACATTGCTATACTCATAAAACAATTTGTTTAATAACATAGATTGTTACATAAATAATATAGATTGATACACATATAACATAACTTGTTACACATATATTAAGTTATTCCGTACACAACAAAACTTGTAACACATAACATAGATTGCCACACACGATAAATATTGTTACATCTATAACAAGTTTAATGTAATAACATAGATTGTTCAAACATAACAACATTTGCTAGGTATGTAACAATCTTGTTACACACATGACTAGGGGTGTACAAACGGGTTTCAGTCCCGGGTTTTTACACACATAGTAAATATTATTACACCTATAACACAAATTATTTAACATGTAACACATTATGTTAAAAAATTTATTAAAAAATTGCAAACTAAGTGAAATATTAAGAAATATGGCTGCTGGTACATGAAAAGTGAAAACAAGAAAAGAAAAAAAGGAAATAATTGAAAAA
>CAVNYN010212977.1:11520-47740 GCA_963692815.1 Nyctanthes arbor-tristis
GTTTAGTAAAATGTCAAATAATTGGGACTTGTAAATAAGATGGGCCTTTTGTGCAAGTGACTATGTAAAGGAAATAGTTTTGATTCTTGTCTCTTGACTATTATGAAAAGTGAAAATCGAGTTTCAATTTATATATTTAAAAAAAAAAAAGTCAACCGGGCTTTGACCGGGTTTTCCGGGTTTTCAAAAAAAACTCGGGACCGGACCGGACCGGACCGGTCTGGGACCGGACCAGACCGGACCGGTCTTTTTTGCCATAAAGCCCGGACCGGGACCGACCCGTTCGGTCCGGTTTCGGTTCGGTTCACCCGGTCCCGGTTTTTTTGCACACCCCTACACATGACTAACCTTGTAACCCAAATAAGAAAAATTTTACACACATAGTAAATATTATTACACCTATAACACAAATTATTTAACATGTAACACATTATGTTAAAAAATTTATTAAAAAATTGCAAACTAAGTGAAATATTAAGAAATATGGCTGCTGGTACATGAAAAGTGAAAACAAGAAAAGAAAAAAAGGAAATAATTGAAAATGAAAAAGAAACATAAAGAAAAAAAAGCAAAAATTAAAAAAGGAAGATTCCATCAAGGTTGCCGGAAAAAAAAGAAAAGGAAAAAGAGAGGAAAAGACAAAAAATAAAAAAAATTGTCGTATTTCGCGAAATCCGACAACCAGATTTGTAGCGACTAAATCTGGTCGCTAAGAATCCAGATCTGGATTCTGGCATCCAGATCAAATATATATCCGGATTCCATATTTGGTTGCCGGAATCCAAAACCACCCAGCTGCAGGAGACATATCAGCCGCCACCTAACTAGAAGCAAGGATGGGGTGTTGGGGTGGCTGTTTGAGATAGGGATGGGGGTGCGGCGGGTGGTGGTTAGTGGAGTTTAAGAATAAAACTTAACTAAAAATTAAATCAAGTAAAAATAAAAGAATCTAAGTATTCCAAAAAAATTATCCCGGTGGATTATTGGGTCGGGGTGAGTCAATTTGTGGCCGAATCGTGTCATTGAGGGGTTGGCCCGACCCGAACCGAGCCCCCTCCCCGATTAAATTAAAAATTGTTTTAAAACGTTAAAATAATTGAGAAAAATTATTAAAAATTATAAATGGGTTGTCAAATAGGGTAAAATATTGCACTTAATAGATCCACCCTGACCTGATTCTTCACGGGTCATGATGAGGAGTGAGGCAAATAAAATTCTTCACAGGTCGAGACGGGTTTGGCATGACCCAACCCGTTGCAGTCTGTAACGAAGAATTTCAAAATATTAACACAGCTAGTTTTTTCCGAAAATAATTTTTCGACTTGACCCCTTTTATATGGTCTCAATCTAACGTCAGATGATACATAGCACCATGTGGTGCTATACGAATGTGTCGTTTATCGGCGCACGCCACATAAGAAGTAGCAACTATATTATCGCTTGACATATTTTGCATAACCTTTGTAGTTTGTACTATTTGTGTAGAAGTTTTATTCGGCCTACGTATCAAAGCATTCTATTTTTCTAGTTTGCTATAGTTTGTGATTCTATTTTATTTTTTATTAGCTGTATATACTTGTTATTTTTTTTTTCAATCTATCTCTTGTTTGGATTAATCTTGCAAAATTTGAATAGTTTTTCAAGAATCCTTTAAGGCACGTTGTGGTAACTTGTAAGTTCTTTAGTTTCTTTACTGTTGTTGTTATTATTATTGATTTTTTTAAAGAAAATGTTGTTATTATTGTTATTATTATAATGCACTATTGTCGTCTTCTTTATATATACTAGTAGTAATCATGTGCTCATGTGTTATGCAAATAAAAACGAATGGTAATTAAGTGCAAATTAATATGTACTAGTATAACACCCGTGCGTTGCACGAGTGGAACAAACAATTCAAACAAATAATTAAAACTTAACTATTATTCAAAAGTGTTTTGATTAGATGTAAAATAATTAAATCTCCATTAAAAAATTCAAAAACATAAATGTTAAAAAATTAAAACAATTGTATCATCATTATAGTTATTGATAAGAACTCAATATATTCACTATGTATATAATGCCATGATCATATCACTATCCTTTCAGAAGACCTTGAAATGACTCCCCTTAATCGGATAATTTCCATTATTATCTTTAATAGAAAAGTGATCGATCATATAAATATTTCCTTGAGTGATTAGCTGAGCAATCCTTCTAACAAGCTGACCCTTTGCAATTGCTTAAATCCTATCACCATTTGAGCTAGTATTAGGTTAATTAGTATTTAATATTGGCTGGTTGACTTATATTGCAATTGGACAAAATTTAATTTGTAAATATAAAATATGGAGAGAGAACATCTACAATTTCAATAGCCACATAGAATTTAACAAAAAAAAAAAAACACAATCAATGCAGAAATTAAATAGATGGAAAAATTATTATAATTATAAAAATAAGAGTAACGAATTAAATAGAAAATTATAAATTTTTTTTTTAAAAATAATGACAGAAGGAATAGAAATTGAAAATTAGAGATATAGGAGATTTGATGAAAATTAGAGTTTATTACTTATATATAGAAAATAGATTTTACATAAATTAAGAAAAAATCATAGTCGGAATTTATTTGTAGTAAACAAATTAATCCAATCTGCGTTCTCTTGTGTTAGGCGATATGCGAACCGAATTGCTCACGTGCTTGCTCGAGCAGCTAGTTCTATGACATTTCTTAGTATGTATTTTAGTTTGCCACCTATGATAATTAGTGATCTACTAATGCTCGATTCTCTTAATGAATAAAACCCCTTTCTTAAAAAAAATTAATCCAATATAGCATTAAGAAATTAAAAAATATACTAAACTGAAGAAAGATTTCATAAAATGGTAAAACATAACAAATATAGACAAATAATAACTGAACTATTATTAAAAAAAGCATAATTTAATTATTATTAAATAGATGTAACTTAAATGAATACAATTTCCTCATTGCCTTAATATGGGAAGTGTTCAACTGCATTACGAAAACCTTAAAAAACAGACCATGTAAAATTAGATATTTTGGGTCATAAATATCTCTTAATACTACTTCATTTTAAAAATATAAGTAAATCAATCAATCAAAAAAAATTTATATTTCTTAAACCCCCAATAATTCGAACTAATCACAAAGCTTTAACCGAATCCATAGATGCTAGCAAACACAAAAGAAATTTAAAAAAAAAAAGGAACACATCGAAGACTAAAAGATTACAAACAGTGAACAATGATTAGAAATAATAGAGCTTTGATTTGCAAATGTACTTCTGAGCTCCTTAAGAAAGAAGGAATTTGAGTCAGCTACACGGAAATAATGACCCAATAATAAAATAGCAAAATAGATTTTAGAAAAAAAGGAAAGAAAACACACATTAAATATGACATCAACAAAGAAATCTAATTGATCCATTTTTAGGCGGAAAAGGGTAGAAGACTACCTTTGATTTATATAATAATAATAATAGAAATAATGATCCGATAATAAAATAGCAAAATTGGTTTTAGAAAAGAAACAAAGAAAGAAAACAAATATTAAATATGACATCAGCAAAGAAAGCTAATTGGTCCATATTTAGGCGGGAAAAGTGTAGAAGACTACCTTTGATTTAGATAATAATAGATAGATAATAGAAATAATGACCCGCTAATAAAATGGCAAAACCGGTTTTAGAAAAAAAAAGAAAGAAAGAAAGAAAACAAATATTAAATATGACATCAGCAAAGAAACCTAATTGGTCCATGTTTAAGCGGGAAAAATGGTAGAAGACTACCTTTGATTTAGATAATAATATTGATTTAGATAATAATAGATCGATTGTTAGGTTAGGCCGCAAATATATTGTGTGTAAAAACACTGTTAAGTCTGATATTATGCAGTACATTGGATTCATTACCAAAAATAATTCGAAATTGAAAAGGGAAAGAGTAGGAGTTCTGTGAGGAAAATGAATCAAAATTCAAAAAGGAATTGTCATATCTTCCAAATTATTTAACCCTATAAATATATAGGAGTTTTACTATCCTTTTATGCCCAAATGAATTAAGGGAAAAATTGGTGAACATAACACCTTGAGAGCCTAATTGTTACTCTTTGTAAATAGTTCAAAAAGTAGAAAATTAGGTGTGACAAAACACGAGATTATGTTTCTAGTATCACTTAGATCGGGTCACATAGTCTTGTGAAGAAAAAATAGACAATAGCCTAGCGTTTTGTTATTTCTTGTATTTTTGTGGGTTGGATAAAGTGTAGAAATTGGTATATGCAGTAAAATTTGTCATATTTTTCTGATAATACTTGAAGGACGAGTTTGGCGAGTGAAAATTCTATATGATTGTAAGTGGCCTTTCATATAGTAGAAAACTTTGACAATCAATTTGTCTTTATCTTTTATTTTTTCTAATCTCAATTAAATTCTTTGAATAATGATCCTGCGGGTAGAATTGAGGAATTTGCCTTAATTTTCAACATGATATTAGAGAGTCAAGTTTTTTTAAAGGTGGAGCACATGATAAAATATGGCAAGGTACAAAGGGGTGAAAACCAAGTTTGACTTGTCGCTAAAGTAAGTCTGGAATTTATTGATTTTGGTTGGACGATTTAAAACTTTCAAAGGAAAATCATCTATGAGTTCTAACAAAGTTATTCAAACCAATATAAATGATGATAATTGAGAAGATTTGGATTTGAAAACTAAAAGCTAGTTGTGACTCCATCTAGTCATGATTGTTCTTGTAAATATTCATAGAATATTTGCTGTGAATGAGCTGTAGGGTCAATTTGGAGAGGTGTATCGGCAAGGGCTTCTTCAAATATGTTGCACTTGGAAGAATAACTTAGTTCTTTTTGACTTGATACGTGTACAAAAATTCTCAATGGGATTGTTTGTGGAAATGGTGGTTATTGGAGTTGAAATTAATGATGTGAATAAATCATTCATATGGCCTCTTTCATTTCTTCATGCCGAAAGGTGTAAGAGCTCTATGAAGAAGAAAGCAACTTGTTAGTGTTGTAAACTGACAGACTACGTGAGAAAACATTATTCAGGTGGAGTAGGTTTGGCTATTGTTTGGATTTGGACAATCCGATTCTCTGGTGTGAGGGCAGTTAGGGCGGTGGAGATGTGCTTTGAAATAGATGGATACATCTTCATGATGTATCGCTTGGTGTTATAGTAAAATATGTGTGTTACACACTAGCATTGTTTGTGGGTTGTAATAATGTTGATGGCTGATGATCTCTCTGAAAAGTCAACGAGAGAGTTGTACCACAAGTATCAACAAGTTTATTTGTGTTGACATTGATGCCCAAGATCCAATTAGCTCAAGATCGAATTAATTAATTGGATTAATCATATCCTATCATATATAATACAAGAATTCTCAATTAGATTTGGATTCTCAATTGCAATTTTCCCACTCTTTTTCTGACATCATCACGATGTCTGATATTATCTCTATTTATTTATTTATTTATTATTTATGTTTGTTTGATTTTCAAAATTTCCTTTACAGAGTCCTTGATAATATTGAAACAAAAATTTATTTCAGAATAACTTATAAACATATTTCAAAATAACTTATATTAAAATGAAAATTTAATTCAGAATAAATTAGAATAAATCAACTGATTTATGTATTCTTCTTTTTTGTGCAATAAAAATCCATTTATTTGCATCACGTCAATAACTAAAGACACATAATATAATTCTGTTATAATAATATATAGCTAAAATTTATTTTCTTGACATCTATCATCTAACTTGAAAATCTTTATGACTATTTTTTTAATCTTTGTTTCTATATTATTTATGTTGCAACGATTAGGTTCTAGATGATGCAAATAATTTATTTTTTAGTCTTTTTTCTCCATAGATGTGAAGCCTTCAAAATATCGACTGAATTCATGTTGTTATTTCATTTGATTTAATTATTATTGTGACTATTTATTATTTTTGGCAATTTATGTAATGAATTTTTTTATATGAAATATTGAGAATTTATCTCCCCGTGCAACATACGGGTTAAATACTAATTGATCGATATTTTCATTTGACGAAGATAATAATGAATTTTAGAGAAAATTTTGTGAACAAAGAGATAAGAAATCCATAAGAAGAAAATGATCTACACAAAAAAACCCTCTATTGCGATTATTTGATCTTATTTTCTTTTTTAAGATGTCCCACATATATGGTCCTCTTTATATTAAAAAGTCTAACTTGCATTTCTTTACAAGTATATCCCTATTTACTATTTTAATTATAACTATCAATTTTAAATTTTACTCATAGAAAAGATACGTCAAGATAGCACTTTCTCATGAGTGTGAAAATTTTTATCTAAACGGGTATCGAGTGAATATGGGCATGTACACGCCCAATACGTAATATTAGACTGTTAACTAATAATATTAAATAAGTTAGATGCTTTAAAAGTGAAATATAGTAAAGCGTTAATTGAGTACATAAGCAGGTAACTATTAATATAATATTAATAAAATATTAATTTAATGAGTCAAATACTAAATTAAAACTGTATATTTATTATTTTTGATATGCAAATCTGATAAGATGTATTTGTCTAATATTTTATTATTCATTAATATTGAACTTTTTTAGAAATTAGTCTTCCCGTACAGCGCATTGGTGTGAGAGACTGAATGTATAGTTGCAATAATTGATTGTGATATGATTATTTATAGCAATGGAAATAGGGCGGGATAGCCATACTCTGGACCCACCCCATGAGTCTTGAAGTAACCCAGACCCGCTCAAAACCTACAAATTCATATGGCAGGTCAAGACAAGTCGGGCCATGGGACGGGTTGGGAAGCCACCATGACCCACAAAAGGATCTCATGAATTTTTTCCCCTTTCAATTAATGTTATGTGCAACACATTATTAATTAATGGACGTAGAATAAAGCAAAACTTTTATTTAGAATTTTAAAATTCTCAACATTAACTAATATAATAACATGATTCTTTCAACTCGAGAGAAAAATTCTTTCGAAAAAAATAATATAATAAAAAATAAAAATAAACTACCATGAATTTAATGGTCGATTAGTCAAATTGTCATCTCTAATAATTTCTACACATTTTTCTAAATAAATGTATTAAAAATAAAAAAAGCTTGGTGGATCACCGGTCTATGGTGTGGGTCCAACGTGACTCGCAGCCGCTCTGAGCCTATAGCGGGTCAGATAATATTACCTCATACCCCTTCTTTTGCCTCGATTAGGCGTGACGGGTCAAACATATTAGATGCATCTCTCCATGGGTTTATAGATTGATGGGTCAAATTGTCATCTCTAATTATTTGACTGTTAATTGTTATAACTTTATATAGGTTAGACGTGTGAATTTGCCCGGTGAGTTTGGAGGGGGCCAGAGTTATGAGCTCTGGCATTTTACTACTAATATTAATTCGCATATCAATTCCTAATTTTATACAATATACTTGGTATATTGTACTTTATTTATAAAATAATGTCCACACTCACACGTCAATTTTGACAAGAATGTATACTGTAATTGTTGCACGGGTGAAAAGAATCTAGTTAATTTAAATTGCTCATTTGTAGGCCCATCAAAGCCCAGTAGCATTTGCAATTCACGGACAATTAGAGACTAGACAATTAGACAGCTGTGTTGAGAAGCATTGCTCCAACGGTCAATTAGGATTTGCAATTCACGGCGTTCATGAAAGATGTATTTTTTAATCACAAATTCTTTTGAAGTACAAGGTTGATCCTAGATATAGGAATGAAATGTTTATTTAATTTTTCGTTGTGCATATATTGTTCAATTTTAATAGTGATATCAGAGCCTACACACAAAATAATTGTTATTATTACATGTATCAATTTGATTTGTATAATTGACAATTTAATCTAAATGTGATTCGGATTTATAATGAAGAAAATTTGTGAACAGATATGAAATAAAAAGATTTAAAGGGATGATACGCAGTAGCAAGCCACTGGAATTGCTCCATCAGTACGTAGCGATTGCAGCGGCCAAAGGGCTACTGCAATTGCCACCACGAGCAAAGCGTGGTCGACGTTGCAGCAGCAGTGCGGGTGCAAACGGCAGCAACCTGCTGTTTTTCAAAGTAGCACAAGGGGCGTCAGAAACTGCCACTGCAGCCGTCGAAACAGCGCCTGTCGATAGCCTATTTTCAGCGATGGCTAGGGCTTCAAATCCCTAGCCGCTGCTGTCCAGAATTTTGGGGACGGGGACATGCTATGCAATTTTTGAAATTACACAGCATGCCTCCCATGTATTTTTTATATTCAGAGAGGCCCATGTAATTTCTGAAATTGCATGGGTAGTACTATTAGTTTTGGAAGTTCAAATATTCACGTTGAAATTTTTGATATTTCAGAATCAGTCTCATACTTTTTAAATTTGATAAATTCGTCTATGGTGTTTGAATTACAACTTAAAAGTTTCGTAAAATTTTAGAAAATTTTCAATTGAGTCAAAATTTAAACTTTGTGAAAATTCTGTTTTGTCAAGATTATTATTATTTTTTTTTTTGGGATAAAAGTTAGATTTTGACTTAATTCAAATTGTGATTTTAACCCTAAATCTTTCCCACACTTATATCAAAGCATGATCTTTATATTAACAACAAAATAAAGAGTTATTTTGTGGTTATCCCAAATTGCTAACAAAGTTGATTAATTAATACGATTAATTGATTGACTTTATTGATGCAAAATTACTTAATTAATTAGATTAATTATTTAATTTCAATTAGTCCGTTCCATCATATCTAAATTGGTTTAGACAATGCCAAATCTAGAAATTAATATGTTTATTAATATGAGATATTAATTTAGTAGGTCTAGTGGATTATTATATACTTGAACCATATGATTTGTTGAAATAAACTAGTATGAGATACTAGTTATGATTGCACGATTCATTTATTTTCGTCTTTCTTATTTGAGATATAACAAGACAATTCGTATATGATACAAACTGGAAAAGAGAAAATAGAGAATATTTGCATTTAACATTGGATGATTGAATGTGATGTCTCCTAATGAATAATCATCTAGTCTTCTTCATGGTTCAAGAAGATTGGGTAGAAGTAATCCATAATGATCCGCACTCATTAATTATGTGTAGTTAATTACATATTAGATGTTATTACTATTCATGATTGAGAGGAGAACGATCCCTTAATTAAAATATTAAATGTGTATTAAATATTAATACATGTGTTCCACTGTTATAGTGAAAACTGAGAGTCAGGGCCGGCCCTGATAACAGGCCTAGCATGTTGGTGCTTAGAGCTTGGAAATCTAGTGGGCCCATTTTCTAATTTTCACGCTTTCTTTTCCTTTTTTTTCCTTAACCCATTTTGAAGCCCACTTCTAGCTTAAATCTTGGGGCCCTAAAACTCAAGATCTATTTATAAGCTTATATTACTTTTGACATTCAATTTGAATGATTTGGTTGAAATTGCTTTATCTTATTTATATGCTTAAATCTTCATTCCCTTATATTTAGCTTAAGGACTACTCCATGGGACTAAAAAAATTATTTTCTGGGAGATATAGTTGTCTAATTCTATTATCACCTCGAGGATAACTATTATAATATATTATTTAGTAGTATTTAAAAAAATAAAATAAAATTATTGATCACTGTAGAGCCCAATTTTTTAAACTTCGCTTAAGGCCCAGTTTACTATAGGTCCGGCCCTGTTGAGAGTACATTATCTACATTAGCTTGTTGAGTGACTCAAGGCTGGTCGTTCGTGCACATGCTATCACTATAAAACATTTGATGTTTTTGAACAGTGGGTTGAATTTAACTAAGATTTTATTTTTTGTTGAGTCGCTCAAAAAAATAAAATTTTAGAGTGATGCTATTTATCTAAACTAGAGACTAGTCTACAGTTTTACAGTCTAGTTGGTATCAGTACATTGAAAGATGAGTTGCCATCTATAAATATATGGGGTCCTTATTTATTCAATAGTCGTCTAGATAAATAGCATTGTTCAAATTTTAGAGGTGTGTTAAGTAAAGTACATAAGATATATGTGGTAATTAGTTGTATATCTGATGATCTAGGAATCACATAGAAATGTGATGGATATTATTTCTACTTGAATGTTTTATTGGGATTTGTTAAGTCACCCAAGGTTCTAATAAAGCAAACGGGATCCTAGCTCACTGGAAATTCAAATGAATTTCAATAATTAATGCAGCTGAATCATTAATTCAGTAGAAGCATAATTAATTTGATAAAAGTTCAAGTCAAATTAATTTCCTACATCAATTAATTTTGTTCTATTTTATCATTACACATTTGAATAATGAGTATATTTGTAAATTTAATTGACATGTTAGATGACAACAAAATTTTACGGACCAAATTTATAGAACTGACATCATAATGAGAATTGTTCTCAAATACAAAAAAGATAGATATGTCTTAAAACAGATTATGCGAAACTCCTTACTAAGGGAGTTTTATGAAAATGAGAGCAAATTTACAATCATGAAATAGTGATCATAATGGGAGGTATGTATGATACTTACCATTATAACTTGTAAATGTTGCATGTAAGTACAGAGGTTTATACTATTACTATTCATCTCAAAGAGTTGAATGATAAACAATACTATACTGAGTATTATAAACTCTAAATGCTCTTTATAAGTACAATGAGAAAATGAGTTAAGTATTGAGTTAATTCTATAATCACTTTCTGATGGCTTATCACAATTTATTGTAAATTGAGATGTATGAATTAGATTCATATTACCTACTACTCTGATTGATATGCTAAAACTGTTGAACTTACCATCAATGTGATGTAAAGGTAAGTATTGATCATTGAAGCCTTTAACGGTACTTAAAGATAGTGTTGATGGAACTTTAAGAAATATATTCCAGGCAGTCAGAAATGCAGTTAAAGTGTATAAAGATATATCCAAAACTAATCATCATTTTAGAAAACAAAAAACGTTGGAACAAGAACTATAAGGCATATATAACATCATCTTGGACAGAGAGAAATCTTGGAGAAGAATTTACTTCATGCTGAGAATGATATGACTGCTCTTCAACCTCTTAAATATTAGATACTAGATATGGATCTCATATTTTTCAGAATATGATTGAGGCTGAAATAGATAAGTTCACTGAAAAATAAGACCTATGGTAGGAAATGAAGCAATAGTTGCTACATTTAAAACCTATTGTTTATTGTTATCTTTCGTTTTATTTTGGGATAATTGATATTATGATCGAATTCTTATGAAGAACATTATTTCTGACTCATGTTTGGACATGTATAATTGTTCTATTGATATTGAAAATAATAGTTATTCTACAATAGTGTATATGAAGGGAAGTTGTATATATTAGATGTGTTACAATGTGATATGCCAAACAGTTCTTTCAAAATTGTGTTGAGATACACAATAGATATTACATGTTAGACACTAAAACGTATTCCATGTAAGTTGATTAATGAAACTTAAAATTATTTTGGATAATAACATTTTGAAAAGTGTATGAAATGTTTCTTTGTGGATTATCCAACATGAGTTGTTGGACATGATTTATACTCTACATTGGGATGAATGTCGTCTTATGTTGTATCTTTAGATAAATTGTTTATTCTAAGAAAATAGTGGGAATGATTCTTGAACGGGTTCAACAAACCACAAAAGAAATTGATCGACTAGATGTGCTAGTAGATGTATTTCATTTGATAAGATGTAAAGTAGTAATAGGAAAGTGGTTCCTATGAACACATCAGCTCCACGTAAATCGTGTAGGACAATTCATCTACTTGACTATATGATTAACAATGTTGGATTGATAATCAGAGATGATAAACCTACAATTTACACAAAATAAAAGGTCGAAGTGTTGACTTAGAAGGCAAAGTTGATACCTACAATTCATTTCAAGATTTATGTACTACAATCAAAGTCTGGACTTTGGTTGACTATTCAGAATAGGCAAGACTCATATGTTGTAAATTGGTTTACAGCTAAGAGGCTAATATGGATGGTAATGCTCATGTTAAAAGAATAAGATTAGCAGTGGAGGTCAAAATCAAAGACAAGAGTTGACATTGACAGAACCTTCTTATCTATAATCATGTCTATGCTGACTTTTGAATTCTTATTGTTAAACTAGCATATTTGACAAATGGATGTCAAAATTATATTCCTCTATGAGAATTTTAGTAAGAATGTATACGATACAATTATAAAGTTTTGAATCCATAAAGTCAAACTGAGTATTAATCAAACCTTAGATCGTTTGATATTTTCATTTTGGTAAGATAAACAAAGTGTTTGATTCTATCAAATAAATATGAAGATGAATAGTGTGTACAAGAAGTTAGTGGGAATTAGATTGTATCGTATTAGGACACATATAAAACACAATATCCCCATATATAAATAGAAAATAAAAAATTTTTCTCCATATGGGATTTAGGACAGGTAGCATACATTGGCGGGATTATAGATCGAAGTATGCTTGGTCTATCCAAATCCATGTACTTAGATAAAATCTTAAGAAGTTTTTGTATAATAGAGTCCATGTGAGGATTCTGTCCCACAGGCATGTGATCATTTTCTCAAAAAAAGTGTATTGTAGAACACATGTTGGGAAAAACTACATGGATAGTATTTTCTATACTATTGCAACAGGATCCATATGGTATGCAAGGTTATGTACTAGACCAAATGTTTTACATACTTCGAGAGTCAAAAACAAATTCCAGTTGAACTCTAATGGAAAACATTTTAATAATGGTCATGAACATTCTTAAATGTTTGAGAGGCACTTCAAGATATGTTCTTGAATTATGGAGAAATATGAATTAAGAGTTCATGGATTTATTGATATTAGAGTTCATGGATTTATTGATATTAGTTCTCAATCTGAAAAGACTAAAAAAATATCCCGATCCAGAAAATATTTACTCATAATAATAGTGTGATCAACTAGAAAGAGTTTCAGAGAGACAACTATTGATTCAAATATTAAGCTTTATACATAGCTACTTTGGAAGTAGTAAAAGAAGCGATTTAGATCGTAAAGTTCATAAATGAACTTGAATTTGTTCGTATCATTGTTGATTCAATAGAGATTGTGAGAACAATAGAGCCATTACATAAGCGAAGAAAATTTATGTCTCATCAGCGATCTAAGTATGTGTTGAGGTAGTAAATAAGATGATGCAAAGTGAAATAGAGATTGGAAGAATCCATGTAAACATAAAATAGATCTTATGACAAGGTTATTGTCGTAACATGATGGTCATGATAAATCTATATTTATTATATACGATAGATGTTTGATCTATTTGTATGAAATTTTCGCGTTGCAATCTATGCAGGACATTGATGTGCATAAAAACCTACTAATTGATGTATTCAAGTGACAGTTCTATTATTGAGATAAAAGTTATCTTGTAAAATAATAGAGTTTGTAGAATAAGATTATAAGAACTTATTAATCACAAGTAGTTGTGATTGTGAGATGTAAGTTATATACTATTTCTTAAATTATCCCTAGTCAATGTAGTAATAAGATACGAATATCATTATTACGGATAGACTAGTATGTATCGCATTTCTTTTTTATGAAGAAAGTAACTGGTCTCACGAGTTACAATGTAAAGACATCCGAATAGACACATGGATGCATTGTTAGTTACATGTATTGGATGACCCACCTAGAGATATCACGTGTTAAGTTATCCAAGCATTAGTAGTTGATCTCTAATGGAGGTTTGTGGAATTGGTCCTTTGACTTGAAGGTATCATAGAATCTTATGTAATAATTGTTATACTTAGTCGAACATTAGATGAGAATCTAGAGACGAGTTATCAGGAAAATGTTCATCACTCTTGGATAATGGGAGATTATAACTTGCTTTCCACCTACTTTGGTTGACATAAATTCCTCGGCCGAAGTGAAGTTATGAGTTGAAAATATTTCATTATAACTTGGTTTGATCAACAAAGAGTTAAGGTGAATAACATAATTGGTTGTTATGAGATTGACGCTTATCCATATTTCTTAACCAGTTGGGTTACGAATGAATTATATTTCCGCGGTAACCGTACATATAAAGGGTTGTCATACCAGTTGACTTTTCCGTTACACGAGTTGCCTTGACACATGCTAGATATCAATCTTGGACGTCGACGTCAACTAATCGATCTGGGTAAATCAATGATAAATTAAAATATAGATTTTGATTTATCTTATTTTAATTGGATTAGAATAATAGTATCACGATGTTTATCATTGTGAGTGTGAGCCAAATGGGTCACATACAAATGTAAAAGTTGAAAATTTGGAATGGACCTTGTCCAAGTGAGAAATTGTTGAAATTGATGTCTAAGGTCCAATTAGCTAGACCGGACTTAACCGGATCGAATTAATTAATTAGATTAATTAATTTAAACTACTCATTTGTAGGCCCATTGAAGCTCAGTAGGATTAGGGTTTTGATTATTACAACTATAAATAGACGTCTTATGTTTAGGGTTTAAGACAGACAATAGGGATGATGAATTTTCCACGATAAGATCATGGATATTCTGTCCATTTTTTACTAACATATGAAATTGATAGAACGCTAAATATACTCCTATAAAATCCGCTTCGAATTGTTCGTTGTTGTGGAGTTACAAATTCATTCTTGCTGTGTAGATTACCGTTAGAGGCGGAACAATTAGATAGCTGTAGTGACAAACATTGCTTCAACGGTCAATTAGGATTTGTAATTCACGGCGTTCATCAACGAGGTATTTTTCCATCACAAATTCTTTTGAAATACAAGGTCGATCCTAGGCATAAGAATTGAATGTTATTTAATTTTCCTTGGTTCATATACTGTTTAATTTCTAGCAATTTGGACATGGAGTCGATAAAATGTTTTAAATTTGTCAGTAATTCTAAGTGGTTATAGTCTTATGGTAGATTATAGACTGTCAAAATGAGTCAAAGGCTTAACTAGTAATTTTTCAATTATTGTGTACAAAAACTGTAGAAGACACGATGAAGATTTTGGCTTACTTTTTTATAATAAGGTGGAGATTGTTGAGTTTATTGTAAAAAAAAATCCAAAATTTAAAAGGAAAGAAGTAGGAGTTTTTGAAGGAAAAGGAATCAAAATTATAAAAGGAATTGTCAGGTCTTCCTGGGTAATTAACCACATAAATATATGTATTTTTATCTTCTTTTATATACAAGTGAGTTAAGGGAAAAATTAGTTAGCTTAACACCTTAAGAGTTTTTTTTTGTAACCCTTTGTTAGTCATTCAAAGGGTAGAAAATTAAATGTAATTAAGTTTGGGGCTATTTTTCCTGCCTAGCTTCTTGTTATTATGTGTGATTAAGTTTGGGGCTATTTTTCTGGTCTAACTTCTTGTTGTTTCTTATATTCTTTGCGGGTTGGGCAAAGTGAAGAAATTGGTAGATATTTCTATATGGCGAGTGAAATTTCTATATGATTGCAAGCGACCTTTTATATAGTATAAAGCTTTGATAGTTTGTTAAATATGTTTTCGTATTTTATCTTTTATTGTCTCAATTAAATTTTTTGAACAACAATCATCATGATAAAACTTGGGATTTTCCATAAATCCTCAATAGTACACATATCAATTGTTTCTATTATCACGACAAAGAATTCCATCAATTTTGATATGGAGATACCATGTATATGTGGTGCATTCCCCTATACTAGTTTCATGAATGCGCTACATACATCGGGTGTCTTTATAATAAAGACATATGATGTCTCTGGATCAAAAATCGTACACCCGTTCATTTTTTACCTCAATGCTTCCCAAGATCAAAAGGTCAAGCAACACACATTCTAGCCAACAAAAAACGTAGGAATGCGCCTTATTTTTAAATTTTCTATGTATGAGAGGAAAATTTCAAAATACATTAAATGTTTGTTTTTCTAGACCCAGAGTGATAGCTGAAGTGGTAAAGTGCAGCCCTTACAAGGACGAGATCCTAGATTCGAGTCTGTTGATGCAAAAAATAGCCTTGACTCAACAAACAAATTTATTTACTCGGGAAACTCGTACTTGAATCGATTTGAGCAATAATTGTAGAATTTATGGTGAGGTTGGTGAATTTATGAATGAAGTAATGAGAGAAACAAATATGTAGAAGACAAAGATTATTGCCAATGCGGAAGATCCGTAATTCTTGTGGATCTCCTCCTATTTATAGTATAAGAATAGGCAAGTGATGATTATAAGCTTTAAATACTTACTATGAGAAGCCTTGTAAGTACACCTAGCTGAAGTAAATGTCAAGATTCTTGACTAATTGCAAGCCAATTGTCTGCTTGGGGAAGATAAATGCCAACTTTATAATAAATGCAGCTGTCACATCAGTCTTAAGGGATAAGGTATGCAAGTTCACTTGCAAGTTGCATCACAGCTAGCATGCAGACAGAGCTATGCATAGACCTTAGGTGCTCCAGACCTACAACCTCTCGAGTTGACCAACTGGGACGCATGTGAAATTCTGGAAGGTCGTGAACTGATTGCGTGAGCTAACTTGACGAACTAATTTTCTGAGGTCATGGACTGAGACCTACAAATCGTCAGCTTGTGAGTTTCCTGATGTGATTAGTTATGGTCCCACTGGTTGGATGGCCAGCTCGTGGCGTGCTTGACACATAGACGGTTGACCTTGTGGTCTAGTTGGTCAACTCCTTGACTTAGAGGCCGTTGACTTTGACCTCACACTTGGTATCAACAAATGTCCCTCAAGGGTGCTGCTTTGAGCTCTGAGAAGGAGCACCCTTGAAGTTCGCTTTGTTGTTGTGGTTATGTTGGCTTTCTTTGCAAGGAAAAAATATCTCTTTAAGGGCCAGAAATGAGCTGTGAGAGAAACAGAAGAAAAGATGCGGACTTCAGCTCAAGTTCACGAGGAGATGAGGATGAAAGAGGAGAAGAGAATGCTGAAGGCGGAAAAGGCAGTCGGAAAGAGAGCTCTTGCCGCGGCAGAATTTACCAACACTGACCTCCCAAACAAGCGACCTGTACCATCACGCATCCCTCCAGCAACTTCCTGACCAGCCAGCTCCACTGAGCCCTTTGTGGTAGAAGAGGAGGATGCAGAGCAGCGGGAGCAAGGACCTCCGCACAAGCTCACAGAAGTGTTGTACCTCATTTCCATGCTAGCCGAATTAGCCAACTGGAGAAGACTATCTCAAAAAAGCCAAAGGCCCTACTCGGCTTTACTCTAGCTCGCAGGCCAAGAGAGGGGAACTTCAAGAAACTTCATGCTCGGTGATAATGGCTCAATTTGCCACGCTTGAAGCTCATGCCAAGGTCTGGGAAATAATTGACAGCCATGACAAGCTCTTCGAGGAGAACGACAAAGCCAAGTAGGCCAAAGAGACAGCTAAGAACGCCTCAGCTAAAAAGGAAAAAGAGCTGGCTGCCAATGAGACGAAGCTCTCTACCACAAGGGATAAGGCAGGCCATCTGGGAGCTGAAAATGAGAGCATCAAAAGGTCGAGGAAATGTAGACTTCAATCGTACTGGAGAGGTCTCAATAGGAGTACAAGCAAACTAGCTGACCTCTAACAAATGAGCTGGTGGGATACCAAGAGGTTATCACTCAGCTTGAGAGCTCTAAGCAATGTAAGTGTGATTAGAGCGAGGTCTACCTCAATGCTGCTAAAAATATCATCCAGGACATTGTGAATGAGTGCCTTAGCTGCGATCTCCAGTTCTTCAAGGACCAAGTTTCTCAGCTTAAGAAGGACAGAGGCCTGGACGAGTCTAATAAGGAGAAGAAAAAGGAAAAAGAGCCAACTTAGTACTGACCTCATTTCATTATGTTCTTTTACTTTCCTTTGTAATGGCACAACTATTTTTTGAAGGAATGAACTTTTCAAGTATTAGCTCTCTTTTCATATGGTATTTTTGTTGTTAAATTTGCCCGTTAGTCAAGCTTGTTTAGGTCACGTAGAGATGACTTCACAAAGCTTTAGATGACCTTTTTGAGCTTACCCGTTGGTAAAAATTTCCTAACAGAACTTTCAATATTGTTACGAGGTGAGGGTTTTTAGGCCTTAATTCAGCAACCGTCATAAGCTTAACAAAAGTTAACTGCAATGACCTTAGGAACTCGTAGGAATGTTTCAGCTCATATGCAATTGAACGGCTTTTGCTAAGCTTAGCTTGTTGAACCCTATAAGCTCATGCAAGCTCTGGTCACTGCTTGGTAAATTTATCTACGAGCCCGTGTGGTATTAAGATTGCAAAGATCATTTATGAGACGAATATAAAATTTCATAGCCTTATAAGTGTTAGGTCACTAAGCCATGATTTGGAAGCTCGAGGTCGCATGGATTCATAGTTTCGCTTATCAGTTCACTTTTGTCACGACCTAGCACTTGAGGCAAAAACAAATATGGCAATTTTCATTGATAGTATCTCTTCAAGTGCTCAGCATTTCATGTGTTCATGATCTCAGCTTCTTCCATATTCTCAAGCTTGTAAGCTCTGTTGGAGAGAACTTTTTTCACCTTATAAGCTCCTTTCCACGTAGGTCTAAAGGTTTTTGAGGCTGGTTCCTTTCACAAAAAGAAGACCTTGTGGAGGCTAGAACTACTTCGAACCTACGTATTTTGACCTTAGAGCTGTGAAATTTTGCATTTTTTTGCTTATAAGCTGCGTTCCTGAATTCGGCCATGTTTCTCTTTTTCCTCAACATATCGAGCTCTTTGGCAAGGAGCTCGTTGTGTGTTTTTTCCTTTTTTATTTTGGCTTCGTCACAACATAAGACCCCCGGAGTAGGGACCTCCAGCTCCACTTGGACCATTGCTTCAGTCTACAGATAATAGAGAAGAGAGTCTTACCCTGTCACAGCTCTGCAGGTCGTTCGATATGACTAAAGGACTGTAGGCAGCTTATCAGCCCAAGTACCTTTTAGTGCTTTAAGTCTGGTCTTTAGGGTATGCCTGATGATAATACTAGCCCTGAAGTGTTGACCAAGACAATTCCTACCTGGTCGAGGACCCATCTACAAATAATCTCCAAGCTGGAAGTTCACATGTCCCTTGTTCAGAGGCCAATGGGGTAAGCTCAGCTATAAAATCAGTCAGAGCTTGCCCTTTAATTATTGTTCTTAGCTTGTAGCAGAGGTCATACTGGTGAAGCTCTATTGACCATTTGACCAGTTGCCCAGACAGGTCTGCCTCTTGCAGCACGTTGGTCAAGACCTCAATCTCAAGTCTATAATGAGCAACTCTAAGTAATTGTAATTCTTAATTTCTTTTGATTAATTAATTTGTATTTAGAGGTAGTATCTCTTTTGCATTCATTTGGGTGTCACTGCATCTAAAGCTATGAGGAAAAGTGTAATTGCATGCGAATTGAAGATAAGACTCATATGTCCCTCTTCATGTAAATTTTAATTCCATATTAAATAAAATTTATAATTTGGGCGTAGATTTTCTAAGTCGAAGTGTTTCCTTCCCCAACTCCAAAAAAAAAAATAAAAATAAAGAGGTTTAAGAATTTGATTTCTAATTTATTAACTTAATTTTTGTTTTAAATTCTCAAAGTTAAATGAATAAAATTATCAATTCAAACCCTAAAATATAATTATTGCCTCTACAAAGTACATCCTTTTTTTTTTTTTAGTAGATAACCTAATTAAACAATATTCAAATATTTTTTATATAACCTTAAATAAACCAAACCAAAATCGAATCGTTTGGCTTTAATTTGGTTTTTATATCTATTACAAAATAAGTGAATGATTTTCTTTTAATAAAAACCATCGGTTTTCGATTTCGTTTGGCTTTTTTAAAAGTACAACCAAACCAAACCACCCAAGCCTCTTGTCAATCTAATTTTTACCAATCATTATACTGCTAAAATCAATAGTTTTTCACTTACTCTTTCCCTCCCCCGCGCATAACACTTGCTCTTCCAATAAACCTTAAAAACTCTTTTATTTTACAAAAAATCCTCTGTAAGTATGAAGATTATATTTGAAGATCCTTAAAGACAGGTGACATAATTTTTTTTTCTCTTTCCTTTTAGCGGAGGAGGTTCTAAATAAATAACACTACATTATCGTGTCAGGTTCCAAAAGAAAAAGTAAATTTATTAATTTAGTAAATATTTTACACAATCCAATTGTGAAACCAGTCGACGAGTAGGGTAATGTCGTGCGATAGGAAGAAAGATTTTTTTTTTTTATCAGCAACATCAAGTTCCATAACATTTTGAATATTTTATTTAAAAAATAGATGTCAAAGGAACCAATTATTGGTCTAACATTTTCGGTATTTCACAATTGCAAAAGTAACACTAAGATGACGATATATATATATATATATTTTTTTTTTTTTTTGGGGGGGGGGGTGGTGGGGTCCCCCCCCCCCCCCCCCCCCCCCCCCCCCCCCCCCCCCCCCCCCCCCCCCCCCCCCCCCCCCCCCCCCCCCCCCCCCCCCCCCCCAAGCAAGCTTCCTCTTGAAATCATGTTAACCAAGAAAAAAAAAAGAAAAAAAGGAAGTAAGAAAGAAAGAAAAAAGAAATCACAATCATCAAATCAAAAGTTTTCTAACACTTCTTGAAGATGCTATCATGCACGCCATATGGCTTTGGTTTCCCACATGCCCGTCCCGAAATTTAAACATTTCTACCCGCATGGAAGGGAATCGTTTTCTGCCCAGTAACCCCCAGAATAAAGTAAATGCGAGAAAACCAACTAGATGTCATGCAACTTACAAGCTAAAAGAGGATTTCAAAACTCAACGTTATCCTCCTATCCAAAAAAAGGCTGTAAACAATCTCAAATAACTACACAGGTGTAGTAAACCAAGACATTCTCAAATTATAAGTACGTACTTCTTCATAAATGCTGATACAGACAAGTTCAACATAATGTATGTCGCCAGAAAAACAAACAGATTTTATCATACCAAGCAGCTCGTTCATAAAAAGCTGATATATAAAAATAAAATGAACGCGCCCACCTCGTCTTTTGACACAGAGATGTAGATCTATATCAAGACAGAATTTAAGAATGTCACCTGGATGTAAAAAATGAGGACATCCGTTGATATTTGAATTCCCAAAATTTGAACCAAAGAATGGCGTATTTCCACGTATAAAGATGAAGATCATCTCTGGTTGTGTGTAGGTCCATTGTTGAATGATGGAGGAGGTGGTTTTGGTCTTGCATACTCCACAAAGATAACCCATCCATCCAGATACTACAAAGCAAACACAGGATAGTCATGATTTAAAAATGAATAAGGAACTGATGAAACTCTTATGCATACCCCAAATTCGAAAGGCACAACAGAGAAAATGCACTTGCATGCTAAACATATGCACCAAACCTATCAGAAAACTGAAAATATTGAGCGATCCTACAAGGATTGAAGGAGCTTGCAGGTCAAGTTAAAGTTCAAGCAGTATGAGAAAAAGCATTCAAAGGCCAATGACCCAGTGCTTAATTCCGGCCAAAATATATGCATAGTATGGCCACTGAAACCAGGTTTTCCAATCCAGGTAGAGCACTAAACAAGTTACCTAAGTTTTTCCATTAACGTATGTTTATGGGTGGGCCATGGACCGGGTTCGGTCGGTCTGGCCCAAAACCAACCCGACCCATTTTGATTTGGTTTTCAATGTTCCAGAACTCCACCGCCCCCCGCCCACTTGAAGAAACCAACCCAACCCAAACTGCATCAAGTCGGATTGGGGTGGTTCTAAGAGTGTTAGAATATGGGGAAATTAAATAAATTAATCGCTGGAATTTTCTCCTTCCATGTTATAATAATATCAGAGAAAATTGCTACAGAAAATTACCATTTTCTTGCAAGAAAAATTTAAAATCCAAGTGTTCATTTGTTTGTGTTTTACAGTCCCCAGAGAAGAAGACACCAATATTAGAACACAATCAGCCAAAGAATCACCAAATCTGGAGAGGCAGTGAAGAATCAACAGTCATAAGTGAGACTGTCAAAGCCAAAGACCAAGATTGAAGATGAGGAAGAGCCGGAGAGGAACTAACGGATGGGTGTTTGCTACTGACTGCCATTCAAGTATTAAGGCTATCTAATTGATGGGTTAGGTTGAGCAGTTTCAGTGAATTTTCTCAACCTGCCCAACCTGGCACAGCAAGTGACTAGAACCGTTAAGTTAAAAACCAACCCAATTAATTAGCCCAATAAAACAAACCAAACCAAGCCGACCCGAACTAACTTGTCGCAGGTCGGTTTTGCGGGCTATGGTTTTCAAAAATTGTGCCCTGCCCTGCATATGTTGACAATCAAAGACAAATTGGATCACCGTCACCATGCACTAAATATCCATAGTTCCATAGAAGGCACTAAGAAAAAGAGTAATTTAGAAACATGAAAAACTGGGAACCATCATTTAGAAATATTCTGTTCTCTCTCTAATTAGAGAGGGAAAAACAAAACTTAAGTAAAACCAGAAGGGAAATTATATGTTTGACTCTGCTGCGTTACCTCCCCTTCCCGACTTTGTACAAGGAAAGGAATAAACAAACCAAAAATGAAATACTTTCTTTTCTCCTCCATCAATCTCCATCTAGATCCTGGAAACTTAAGAGAGTGATGCAATCCCTCTTTTTACAGCATGCATACCTTCACCCTTCACTAATTCATCTCCCCGTATCTCGTCCTTCAGAGCCAAGAGTTAAAGGAGCATTTCGAAATCAGATAATTTTTTTATTCACTAGATCTAGAAGTTACTAGTTAACTCATTTCCACTCACCTTGCCATCCATGCCATCAATACCAGCTTTTGCTTCATCTAGAGTAGCATATCTAACAAAACCAAAACCCAGGGAATAACCAGAATCCCGGTGAGTCACTACCTTAGCTGCAACAGTGGATATTTGTTACTTGGTGTTAAAACAAAATTAATCTGATTCAAACAGAAACTTAAGAACAGAACATACCATGGACCACTTCACCAAACTTTGCAAAGGCATTTCTGAGCCCTTCAGTAGTCGTGCGTTTGCTAAGCCCTGAACAGAATACAAAATGAAAAATAATAATAAATAAATAATAAAAAAATTAATGAAGCTTGAAAATGCTGCTACCAAAAATATACTACTATGTGCAGATAAAATGAAAAGGAAAGGAACTGCTACTCTCTCAAGACTAAGTAATAAAATGAAGGTTGCAGATAAATGATACTACTATATTTCTATGCTAATTAAGGGCTTATTCTTTGTGGCTTCTTTTATGGAGAATACATGGTTAATATTTAAGTTTTTGACTTATATAGCATCTTTTTCCCCAAACAAGAATCTAGGAAGAACGGGGCCTAATAATAATTAGAATATCAAATAATTAACTTAAACACCATACCAGAGTTAACCATGTAAACTTTTAATCATAAAAAGGCAGGCTTTTTTCTTGCTTTTAAATTTTTCATATTCACTAATATCTTAGTCACCCATCCAATCTTGTCACCAGTGTTATTGTTTTAACTGTTTTTATCTTAACTTCAAGATGTACTGAACAATTCATATTCTTTTGTTGTAAAATGATTCATCCACTTTACACAGATCTATACTGTAAAAATGTTGGCAAGAAGCAGCAGCAGCAGTAGTAGTTTTATGTACCATCTAAAGTTTGCTAAAAGTCCATTTTAATGTTGATAAACTACAAGCCAAACTCTATATTTGCAATCTTATATGCTCCCATTTGCAATTTTATTTAATTAATTCTCTATGATTCTGTTCACAGTTCTGCAAGGAACGCACATATACAAGATCATTTTATCATTTTTAAATCATAAAATTGTAGAATCGTATCCAGATCACAATTTTGACAAAGCATGACTATGCTCTTATAGCAAGAGGTCCACAACTAAAAACTTTTTATGCTTAATTAAGGCAATCCACAAACAAGGAATCAGAGTTTTTTTCCGGAGACCAATGAACCTCAACTGAATGAATAAATTACAAATTTGTGAAAACAAATAGAAGAACTGGATATGAAAAAAATGCAAAAAGGGAACAAGATGCATGACACTAATACAAAAGTAAGAGGGTAAAGACTATACAGTTTAGATATGACAATTGAAAGATTGGAATGAATATGATTATATAAAGAGCCTGAACCATAAAATTAATCAACACTACTCGAGTTGCAATGGAAGAAAAGAAATCCATATGGCAGAGGATATAAGGAAAAAAGAAATATTATCAAATGAGGCAATATTTATTTAGATAATTTATCTGTTGTTTATTGGACAACAGGCAGAGAAGGAACCATCTACCATGAAGAGTAGAAGAACATACAACAAATAGATATGGAAGAATAAATAACTTCTGGCTCCCAATTCACAATACCTTCACATCCAGATCATTCTGTACAGAAGTTTCTTCTCCCAAAGGAGAAAATTTCAGCCAAACTACTGATAAAGCCTTTCCTTCCGAAACAAAATGTTGTTGCTATACCCAGTGTGTTAAATATTGTCTTAAGAATTCCACATTGAGGTGCTAAACATGAGGCTTTCCTTGAAAGCCTTGACCACTATTTGTCAAAAATGACATCATAAGTTATTGCCTGTTGCATCTAGATTTTAAAACTCAAAGTAAGCAAAAATTGTTGTTGATTGTCTTGCCTTTTTTTTGGTCATTATATTATGAGGAAAAAATTACAAAACAATAAAAAGAAGCAGCATTTTTTATTTTATCAGATAGTTGGATAAAGTACCAAAATATCAAGGTTTTCACATGTTTCCCATAAAAATTAGCTACTACCCAACCCCACCTTGTCTCTCCCTCTCCTCCATCTTCAAATTCCCGACCATCAACATGCATTGTTTCTCCATTTCTCTCTCTAAAAGCTCATAGTGGCGTTACGACCACAATCTGTCTCTTTCCCTTCATCTTTTTCCAGTTCATACCCCCGTTTCCACTCCACCCTCATGTCCCCCTCTTCAAACCACCATGAGCATGGTCTGCAAATATTTGAGAAATTAAATTCATACTCTTGTCTGGCTGATGCTTAACTTTCCTTAATGGTTCTCTATAATCAAAGTGAAAATTCACATGCATTGTTGCAATAGCATGAGAACCCAAAGCAATTAACTCCATATTACACCAACGAATGCAGAAAGTGTAATCTTAAAAAAGTTTGATCGCAGTAGGAATTACCCTAGTAGAAGGAACAGAAGAGACTACCATTGCAATTAATGAAGATATTGAATTTGGGGCAAGTTGTTAAGCTGCCTAAGCCAGCCCTTCCGACAAACAAGGGACAATAACTTCTAATTTGTCCAAGAACTTGGTCTTCTTATGCTAATTTCAGTTCTCTTCTGAGTTTGAAATGAACCCCCCTCCCCCCCCCCCACCCCAAAAAAAAGGGCTCTCTCTCTTTCTCTCTCTCTCTCTCTCTGTGTGATCAGAGCTCCATTTATTTCAATTTGTTTCCAAAACAAATAAAAAGGTGGTAGGAGAAAGATCTGAACAGGAAAAGGTAGATGATATACAATGCTTGTGCTACCGCTTGCACCGCGTCTTTATAAGGTTTGAGTTTTGAGTATAAATGAAGGGTTAGAATACGCTGGTGATGATCTAAAGTGATGGTTTTTTGTGTAGATATGGTAGCGCATAATGGCGGTGGCGATATGTGGTGGAGGAGAAGAAATAAAGGGTAACATCGACTGTTTTACAGTAAAATGTTTCTATTTTCGCAATTTTGGAAAACATATATCACATTCTGACTTTAATGTAACTTTTGTATATTTTTGAAATTTTCCCTTGTATTATTAGCTTTACAAAGTTCACAGATGTTTTAGCTTTCGTTAGTTCTCTCTCTCTCTCTCTCTCTCTCTCTCTCTCTCTTGGGGTTTCCTACAATTACATAAGTAGAAAACACCATTGCAAATGGAGAATGGCGAGAAATAATGAGAAAAAATCCTATCATGAAACAGTGATGATATGGAAACTTCTAAACTATTTATACTTTTATTAGGAGAGCACACAGTTTTATGAGATTACCAATTTAAGAGCTTACTATCTTGTAATCTGTTTCATGATATGCTCTTTTTTCACATAAACTTTTTTATATAATTTTTCTTACCATGAGCATAATTTTGTACGTAACTATCTTGAATTAGTTCATTATTAGTTGTTGTTGGGCCAAGGTGTTATAGTAATAACACATTAACGACAAACTTTAGACTTACTAAACATTGGCCAAGTCCAAAATAAGCTATGCGACAGTTCATATGTAATAAGGTACAAATAGCAGTCATGCAAGTTGGCTTAGAAAAAATGGTTATCCAGGTAATCAGGTAGGCAAAATATTTTATCTATTTACAAGCTATTAAAAGACACCAATTCCGTTCTCCAACTCTCTGAGCTTGGCGTTCTCATCAGGTCAATCAGTAAAAATTGGGGGACAACAACTTTAGTCTGTATTTTTCTCTTTATAGCAAAATGTGACAGGTAAAAAACATCAAGCTTAGAACTTTATACATCACTACATAACCAGAAGCCATAAGTCTTACATATTAATGGCTTTCAGATTATCATATATGCATATGAATACACAATTTGCTCAACAGATTTACATCCTTTAAAAAATCCACTAAAGCATATATAAAACCTCAAAATCATTTTTTTTAACACAAAATCATTTTTTCCATAGGACAAATGATAAATCAAAGTACCACACCGATCTCTCAAAACTTCACTGAATACTTAAAAGTAACTAAGGAAGTGGAAGCGGATGTGAAGGAAGGTAAAAAATAAACGAAGTTCATCTAGATGAGACGGAGTGAAGTGTACCGGAGACGAAGAGATTTGTGCTCGGTTCGGCCGGAGGTGGCTGGTCGGCTGCAGTCTTCTGTTTGAACGGAAAGCCCGATGTTAACGACGAATACAGAGCCCTCAGACCCCCAGGTAGCCCGAATGAAGCTGCCCCCGGTGCCGCCGTTGCTCTCATCGCCATTTTCGAGGTTTTAGGGGTTTTACAGAGAATTCTAGAGGGAGAAATGAATTTGAGAAGTATACAGTACCCTTAAAAGACTGAGTAGACTTATTCTTTAAAAACCCGCGCCGGGGGCCCAGGGGTGTTTGGTGCTAATTGTACTATATGACATCGTAGTGTGTCTCAAGGCATGTCACATGAATTATATAGTGTCATATTGTGTCAAATATATGACGCTATATTAATTTTATAATGAACTATAAAATACTTTTATTATTGTCTTTTCCTTATTACTAGTACTAGTTGTATACCCTGTGAGTTGCACGAAATAGAATAATTAACAAAAAAATACTTATTAATTTGAAAGACTAAACAATTATAATTTTATTGTCTATTACTCACTCATATATATATATATATATATGTTACTAATTTACATAAATAAAATGAAACTGCAACGAATAATATTTTCACTTAGCACAAAACTAATTAAATTGTTATTCTTAGAATAATACTCTTAAGTAATAAAAATGAGAATGAAAAATTTTTACAAAATTAATTTTATACTGAGTATAGAAACTAAGCAACCATAGAAAAAGAGGATACGAAATTTATACAACTCTAAAATTACCCTACACCTAACTCTTAGTCAATAGGGTGTTGATGATATTCATTTATTATAATGAATTATTTTCACATTTATTCTCCACCATATATTCTTGAAAAATTTATTTTTTACATTTTCTCATCACTATTCTTTAGATCTATTTTAAAAAATCTAAAGTACACAGTTTCTTATTACAAAAGATCTAGGGAAAGCAATATTACGATAAATGATAAATTCTATATGATTTTTCATTTACCCTTAACATTAATTTTTAACCACTTTCCGTTCTAAAAGGAATTGAAAGAATTTTTTAATTTTGTTCTAAATCATTATAATCAAATATTATTACTATCGTATCCCCTTAAATTAAATTTTTACCAATATAAAGGTTCTCAAAGAAAACAAATAATAAATTAAATAATGTATTAAACACATAGCTCTATGTTTTATTATGTGTGGTTTATCGTATTGAATTAAAATAAAAGTTTTAAAAATGATTTAATTTTATTTTATTATTATATCATCAATCTCATGATTTAGTACTTAATATAAATATGAAAAAGTCTTAATAACTCAGTACTTGAAATTTGTCTATTATCTGTTAGAATTTTGAAGAAATATTAAATCTTTGACGATAGCCTAAAAATTAATAAAATATGTGTAATAAACATTAGTGAACAACAAATAACATGTTATATATAGACTAAAAAAATATAAAATTTTTATATTTTATTATGAAATAAAATGATAGCAAGATGTAACAAATAGATAAGTATTATTTTTTTCTTCAACAAAATGAATAAGTATTACTATTATTATTATAAAAAATAAAAGAAGCATATATATAAAAGTAGGATAGTGGTTTTGTGGGAAAAATTACATATGACCACTATCCTACTTTAACATATATATTATATATATAAATATATAAGATAAGATTACAAAAAACAAATTGATCTAAATAATTTTTGCTAAAATCTAGTTTCATATATCATATAGTAATAAATAATTAAAAAAGTTAATATTATAGCAAATTTTCATATCATCATAATTCATACATCTAAACAAATACTCATATCCAGTCGACTTGAGTAGAGAAGTGTGGTTAAAATAAAGAAATCAAATTCAAAACCTCAAATTGAATAAAAGTTCAAAGCTAATTTACACGTTGTAACGTGCTAGTTCCGCAAGTGTACGATCACTTAAGTTATATAATAGTGAGTACAGTATCGTCCAACAAGAACTATGTAAGCCTAAATCTTATTGTCCCAGCCTTAACTGAAACATGATGAAGTTTTAAATATTGATTTTAAATTAAAAGTAAACTAAATGCAAGAATGCAAATTGAAAATAAGTTAAACTAAACTAAACTAAATTAAGATGGGATTTTTGGGATGGCGGAAATTCAATAAACAAGATGCACTAAGAACCTGAATCTCCCAATATCATTTCACATTAATCTCAACTCATAAATTTGATAACATGCCCTGATTATGAAAATCAATACCGCTAACATGTTGAATGGTCTCTCTCTCTCTCCCCCTTAGTCTCAACTCATAAATTTGATAGCATGCCCTGATTATGAAAATCAATACCGCTAACATGTTGAGCTCTTTCTCTCTCTCTCTCTCTCTCTCTCTCTCTCTGTCACGTAAAATCAAACATATTTCCATGGATGACCTGACTATATTTCTGTATTGAATATGAATACACAAAGATGCATTAATCACAATGAGCTTTTAGAGATTACATAAGACATAGCGGTATATCTCTATCCCCTTTGGACCCAATGACAATTGATACGATGTCTAACTTACTCAATTTCTCAATTGCAAAAATAAGCCACAAGAATAACATACAATTATCGTGCACTAATTCCACACAAAAAATAAAATAAAATAAAATAAAACTAAATATCAATTGCTCATAATCAATAGCATGCTTGAATATCAAAATCAAAGTCAAGAATTAAATATTCACGGCACAAAGTTCATCGTGTCCCTCGCATGAAGGAAATTTAACCTAGCATATTAAAGAAACAAAAACAAGAATAATTTAGAATAGCCATCACCCCGAATACAAGAAGTAAATAGAAGGGAGAATCTTCAATCGTTGTTCGCGGTTGAATCTTTGAGCTCTCCATGTTCTTTCCTATGGGTTTTCTTTTTTCTTTTTTTTTTTTTTTTTTAAATTTCTCCATGATCATCCACGTTAGCCTTCTTTCTCCCCTTTATATGCAATTCGCGCCCTCTTGTTTTCTATGAAAACAGGCCAAAAATAGTAAAAAAAAAAAAACTATTAAATTCACGCCCCACAGCAATGTAGTATAATACTTGTTATAGCCTACTACAACCTCCAACAAAATCTCTTCATGGTACTAGGTTGTAACATGTATGTTACACTCCCTTACTACCTTATTGTGTAAAATTTGTCTCCTTAACTCCTCATACTTCTAATCTTCTTCCAATCAGTACTAGTTGCTTAACCTTCTTTCGTAGTGATAAAGAAGTACTGAAAATTGCTCAAGTTGGTCCAAAACTCTTCCAACGTTAGCTTTTCATCCCCAAGACATAAGTATCTCCACAATTTATCTCCAAGTTATGTCAGAAGCTCTATTCAACGCTCCAATTTGGTCCACAAAGTCCCTTTTTCCATGATCCATCACTTCAAATAGAATGTTCTACCGACGTAAACTATATTCATACAAAATTAGGTAGAAATCTACCCATTTTCATACAAAAAGGAAACAAACAAGGTAGCATAAGTATATGGAAAACACACCCATCACACGCTAAACTTTTATTTACTAGGAATGAGAAAAAAAAATTATTATTATACCATATGGTGTTTCGTAACTCATAATTCTTAATAGAGTACTATCGAAAACAGAAATGATTAAGTGAAACAAATATTAAAACAAAAACAAAAGTCATAAATTGAACCTAGGGAGGTTTGAAAATTCTTTGTAATTACACATATTTATTCTCTAACAATTCCATTGTTATCATGAAAATTAGCTAGAATTCTCTTATAAACACAAAGTAATATAAGCAATAAAAATTGAAACTAGGGGTAATTGCAAATTCTATGCAATTACTTTTAAAAAATAGAAGTAAAAGCGTATAAATAGATGTTCTAACAAACACGGTCTAAAAACAAATTTTGACTCAAAATAAAATAGAAAAAACACAAAAAAAACTTTTTTTAAAAACTGAAAAACAAAGAAGAAAAGAAAAAAGAAGACAGTTTAACATAATTAGAGAGTGAAAAGTGGCGGGAAAACTGGTAAAAAAAAAGTGGCGGGAAAGTTTTTTGGCAATTTTCTTCGTTATATATATATATATTCTCTAAAAAAGGGGAAAAAAAAGAAACCAAAGAAATGGAGAAGAAAAGGAGAAAGAAGGCAATTTGATGGAATTAAAAAGTGGAAAACGCTGAGAAAATATTTTTGACAACTTTGTTCCTTATATCAAGAAAAAAAAATATAAAATCTATAAATAGTTCATTATTTGTTAGGGTTTTATTTTTCTACCGAGACGCCATCACACCATCTGATCTACCACCAGTATACAATCTGATCCGCCCCCACCACTACTCCTGACCACATCAATCGCCGCCACCACCGCCTGCAACAACCACCACTAGTAGCCACCATAGATCTGCGTCTACAATATAATTGAAATTGATGGTAGTGTCAGTTAGTGGTTAATGTAGGCGCAGGTGGATGTCGATATAGGAAGAGGTTTTTAAATTGACAGGGAAATGACGTACTCGCAAAAAACACAGGTCTTCTTAAGAAACGTCTTCACATATTTGGTATATCAAACAACAAAAGAGTTTTATGGGTTTCAGGAATAATTTTCCTTTCCATTGTAATTTGTAGACATTGCAAATCTATTATTTGTTATTCCTACTTTTCTCCATTGGAACATGGTGATGGTTGGACCATAGGCGCTGTGGAGGTGGCCATGGGTTGATTTTTAACGAAAGAATTGGTGGATCGAGGCTGACTTTTTACGTTATTTTTTATTTTGTTATTATGGAGTTCTTGCTTTTTGTTACCATGGTCGCACATTTTTACCGGATATACATATCATTGTTATGCTTTTCTCAATTTGTTACTATAGTTTACTAGAATTCTCACTCGTGCGTTGCACGAAATCTAAAAGTAATAATTACTATAATAATTTTAAAGAGACATATTTATCTGGCATGAAAAAGTGACATGTTTATTTGTCAACTATATAATGGATGATTGTGAGCCTTCAGATTCACCACTTGCATATAAACAACCAATTTATATTTGTAAACTAACAAATATCAGTTGTTTATATTATATAAACATGTCTACCGATAATCATTCTAATAATAAATGTCAATGAATTTTTATACAAAAATTTAATAAATTATTAATACAGCAGGTTGAGTCATATATTAGTATTATGAGACATAAATTTTTATAACTATTCTATCATGTTTTGATTTATTTGTCAGTAACACTTTTTGCACAAGTTAAATTTTTTTTTTTTAATACATTGGTTATAGGGAAAGGGAGGGGAACTAATATTTGTCAGATAAACATGTCTCTATGTAATTACTCTAATAACAAGTGTCAATAAAATTTTATATAAATTCTTAATACAGCTAGTTAAGTCATATTAGTATTATAAGACATAAGTTTTTATAGCTATTTTATTATATTTGAATTTGTTTGTCAGTAATATTTTTTACACCAGTTAATTCTTTTTTTTATACAGTAGGTATAGGGGAGAGGAGGGGCAAGTGTGTTCCAACCCAAGAATTCCTGTTTAGAATGTGAGAAATCTAACTAATGTAACACTTGTTTGACTTGCAGCACAAGTTAATTATGCATGTATAAATAAAAATTAATTAAGGTGATTCAATAAAAGAAAAATGTTTAAAAATTTCTTAACAGCTATTACAGTGCAACTGTACCAACATTCGATTTATCTCTCAAATAAATAATCCAACTCCAAATATAGTAAGACTATTTTTAAAACGAGAAACTGAAATTTTGTTTCATGGAAAATCATCAAAAAGTTTCAATTTATATTAATTATAGAATCAGCAAATTGGAGTACTATAATTTTAAAAAAATTAAATTTGATTATTACACTACAATAATCATATAAAAATTTCTTCAAAAATCATTAAAAATTTAAATTTACAAAAGGTTACAGATTTTTATAAGTTTATTCGTTTAGAGACGTAATATGCATGTATTTTCAAATTATAAAGATTACTATTTGCTTTTTTGAAATAGAAATCCCAATTAATTCTTATTCGATTTGATAAGTGACAGATCTCTAATTCAAAATAGTTAACTAAAGAAGTTACAGTGAATTGATAATTGAATATAAGTTAATAAAGGGAAAAGTGAATATCATTTAATAAATTAGTGTAATAATTTTCCAAAAAATAAAAAAAGAATTAAATGATATCACCAGAAATCTTATAGAGTTAGAAATATTACAGAGTCAGAAATTTTACAGAGCTAAAAAATGAACAGGAAAAGCCACCATTTTCTTATTATATATATAGATTTTGCATTTTGTTGTTGCAATAACACTGTTTTCCAATGAAAAACACTGTTAATATATATATATATTTTTTTGTGATATAATAACATGATTTGTATGTGATTTTTCTTGGGTGTTTTATTACTAGTGGTGGCGATGGTGGTAGCGGCGACGGCGGTTACCAAGTAGCGTCTGCAACGGTCATATTTGGGGTTGTTACCATGTTTTCGAGTGATTTGGTGGTAGTTGATTAGTTGTTGCGATGACGACGGTTATGATGACTTAGTGGTAGTCTACTGTTACGATGATTTTTTGCAATTGCTATAACGGTAACATTGTTTCTCTAATTAAAAAATAAACTTTGTTACCATGACTTTTCTTGAATTTTGGTAACATGATTTCTTGTTTTTTTCCCTCTTTTTTTGTGTTTTTTTTTTTTTTTTTAAACTAAGTGGTGGTAGTGGTGGCGGCGGCCAGACATTTGTGCATTGTGACCTAATAAAAATAATAATATCTACTTTATCTTCGTTTTCCTTTTTTCCGTCTTTTTATGATTGTAACATTCGGATCTAACAATATAACATGTGAACACTTCTTTTTAAAAAATTCTGATTTATCTACAGAAGTTTCAGCATTATACTTTGTTCTAACATTCAATCTATAAATCTACTCACATAGTTCATCAACAGCTTTAATGTGCAACTGATACCGTCCATTTGATTAGGTAGCGTGACAAGTCAATTAAGTTGCATTTCTGCACATATGACCAAGTATTAATGCCTTTGTATGTTGCTCACCAGCGTTAGGAAAATTTTTCGAACCCTGCACTTTGGAACTTATTTGCTCCTTACATCGACCTCTTTTTTGTAAAATGGGAAGGCAAAACACCAACGTCTTCACGAACAAGAATATTCAAAATATATGCACAAATTATTCCCATAAACTCCAAATGTTGACATTCTCATACTCGTTCATGATTTTGCAAATTAAATATTACTTGAAACTTCTCAACAACTTTTTCTTTGTATTTTACAGTATATGTCCGACACTCGTGATTCACTTCTTCAACTTTATATCCTTGGTTTTCTTCCATTTTTCTTCAAATTTCTTAAAAATATTCCTAATATACACTTTTGATGCATGTTTTATTTAAAAGTAAATCATCTTCGTTCACAATCCCATACTTGTGTCCAGATTCAAAATCCTCATCGGTCTTCCTTTTCATAATTGAAGCTAAAGTTTTATCATATTTAAGAATAAATTCTCAAAGGGCAGTTTGGGAAATAATGAAACTATCAAAAAATGAATTAATACGCTCACCGCGACTCGTTAGCAAAAGCAGTTTGTGATTGTACATAGGAATCCGTGATTGTACATAGGAACCTAACTTTCACGTACGATAGATAAGTCTTGAAGACATTTGTTACTTCCTAAATCCTACTGCATAATCATATCATTCCATTTTTTTGTTAAAATCTTTAATTCTATATGTAAGACAGATACATCGTTTCATATCCCTCTTGAAATTGAACTTTTTAAAATATACGTGTGATAATTTTAACCAAATTTTTTCATTATGTGCCAAAGACATAGATGATGATGTGAATGAGGAAGAACCTTTGTAATAGCAGCCTCCATAGCTAGATCTTGATCAGTAATGATATAAATAGGATGTTGTCCTCCCATTGCATCAAGCCATGTTTAAAATAGCCATACAAATATTACCGCAGTCTCGTCTTGTAATAATGTACAACCAAACTGTATATATTGAGAATGATAATTCACACTAGTAAATGGAGCAAATGACAGATCATATTTCTTGCTCCTATAGGTTGTGTCAAATGTAACCACACCAAAACTGAGACGCCCTGGCCGTGCGTTATTTGTTTGTTTTTCCACTTCAAGGGTTTAGGTGTAGTTATTATTATTTTAAATGTTCATTATTTCTCATTTTTAGAACTGTCAAAGTTGGTAACTTAATTCATTTTTTATTTATAATTGAAGTCTGTAATAAGTCCATAATGTTCATCCTCCCAATGTCAACAGTTAGAAGTGATGAGGTTGATGATTTCCTGTAGGTCTTGACTCAATAACATTAGCATGTAGACACTGATCTGAGGCTTTCAAAGAGCTCGGTTCACATAGTTCTAAGTACCTAAAATTTGAAAAACATGGAAAAGAATAAATATAGAATATTCAGTGAGAAATCTTTACACATGCAAGTTTTCTTTTTAAAAATATGAGTTTGGACCCTAATTACATCACGGACCTGCCTTACCCTGAGTGTTTAACATAACTTGTTCGGTTGGTACTTGTACCAAACTTTTGATCACAGGTTACCTAGGTGCCTTACAAAACCATAACTGATTCTGAAAGTTTGATTATAGGCTACTTTAGTAGTCTTTCACAACCCAAAAAGAAGTGCCTTGGAACTACACATTTTATATACCAAACATAATTCTTTTTTGAAACTGATGGGAAAGATCTTGATGTAATTCCATTTCTTTTGAAAGCACTTCACTACAAGAAATCTCGGCAATCGAGATGAAAATTTCCGACGACTCTGAAATTCGCCGCTACAGCTTTGGCTATAGCGGCGACAACCAGTCGCCACAGTAGGGTTACCCCTATAGCAGTGACAAATTGATGTTGCCACTATAGGTTCTACCTACAGCGGCGACAAGGTCCTCCTGTAGCAGTGACAAGAAAGTCGTTGCTATAAAGCATGGCGGGAAGATGTCATGCCTTTCTTTTGTCTTATACTGATGAATTTTCGTTGCTATAGATACTATGTTTGTCGCTATTGTTATAATAATTTATATAATATATATTTTTTATGCAAGTTTGGTATTGAAAATTGCCCTAGTTCAATTGGTAAAGGGCTTGAAGTTGGAGGAAGACTTCCCGGGTTCGAATCATGGTGGAGGCAAAATAATTCCTCAATTAAATGAGGGGGACCCGGCTCGGGTAACAGCAGACGGGTGGGTGGGGGCGAATATTTTTTGTGGCCCAAAGCCATTTCGTCTATAACGGCGACACATATGTCGTCGCTATAGCT